>VYZP01040468.1:45881-65624 GCA_013400635.1 Hypocryptadius cinnamomeus
GGGGGGGGGCAAGTCTACAGCGGTAGCTTCTATGACAAGCTTCTAGAAGCTTCCCCCATGTCCAATGGAGCCACTGATGGTCAGTGGTGAAGGAAGCTCCTCTGGAGTAATAGAAGGGGAAGAAGTTACTGTGTAGGAAAGGAGAGCCAGGGAGAGGAGTAAGAGAATATGTGAGAGAAGCAACTTTGCAGACACTAAGGTCAGTGAAGAAGGATAAGGAAGAGACGTTCCAAAGACCTTGGGTGGAGACCACGGTGAAGCTGTTCTCCTGTAGCCCACAAAAGTCCACAGTAAAGCAGAGACCCACCTGCAGTGCGTGAAGAAATCCAGGCCAGAGAAGGAGAAGAGTGTGCAGAGCCTTCCCCCTGCAGAGACAGGAGCAGCAGAAACAATGTGTGATAAACTGACTGCAGTCGCCTCCAACTCCCTGCATTCTGGAGGATGAGATAGAGAAATTAGCCAGGAAAAAGGGAGACATGGGGTGGAAGGTGATTCTTTAGCATTTATTTTTATTTTTTATTACCCTACTCTGATTTGATTGGCAATAAATCCAATTGATTTCTCCTCCAAGTCGAGTCTGTTTTGCCTATGATGGTAATCAGTGAGTGACTTCTTCCCGTATTTATCTCAACCCACAAGAATTCTCTTCTCTGTTGGAGGAAAGCAGAATGACAGAGCAGCTTTGAGGAGCACGTGGTGTCCAGCCAGGGCTGACCCACCACAAGAGGCAACCATACAGCAGCATTTTAAGAGACCAGTCAACCCCCCAGCCTAGGGGCAGCCAAGGTGCAAGGACAGAAAACAATGCTGAGGCAATGCTGTAGTGTTCTGAGGTACACCTTGTGGGAGGGATATGATGCTGTCCCAACAGCTAAGATGACATTAAGGCCTTGAGACACCTTGGGACACAGGCCCAAAGCTAGTTTGCCTTTCTCTTTCCATCATTTTTCCTTCACGCTGCTGACAGGTTCTTTCCTGCACTGCTATGTCTCCAGATATCAGATCACCCATTTCAGGGTGGCAAGCAGAGCATGAAAGTAAGAGGTACATGGAGTCCTGAGAGGTAATACACTTGCTCTCCTGAAGCCAGTGAGGATGACCCAACACCTCAAATCCATTTCAGTTTTTGGAGCAGAGAGGACCATAGAGGCACTAAGTGTAGGGACCGTGGTGCCAGATTTGTCTCTGCAGTGGTCCAGGGAGTGTGCAAAACAGGAAGGAGGGGGTATGTGAGCACCACACCTTCCCAATAGGGCCATGAACAACTCTCATTGTAGAAACCACATCAGGTGTTTTTAAATCAGACCTGACAAATGCATCACTGCTGAAGGTCAAAGTCTGTGCGGCTTATGCGTCTGGGTCCCTCAGCCTACAAGTAGTGCATGAATGCGGAGGTTTGTGAGGCAGATTCAGAACTATACAGAAATGTAGTATTTTACTTCCAGAAGAAAAGATGCAGAGCATGGTGAGAAGAAAAAAAAAACTAGGAGAGGTCAGGAATTAAGAAAAAAACAAGACAGGGAAGAGGATGACATCGAAAGAGAAAGAGAAATAAAGAAGAACAGCTTTGGTCAGCAGACAGTCAAAAACAATGTTTGTTATTGGCACTGGTTTGTAATTTGAATGTGATGCAAAGAAAAATGAAGAACTGAACATTATTCCCATACCCCTTCTCACACACTGCTTCTTGCAGGCAGCACAGCGTGGTCTGCCACAGCCAGCTGCCAAAAGGCACCAGACTCCTACACATTCAATTGGGAGATCAGAGCCAGGCTTGATGCAAGGACACCTGAATGGTGGCAGTCAGAACAAACACTTCAGGACCAAAGGAGCATACCTCAGGTGCATAGGTACTTTTTTGGCCTGTGAACAAGATTTGAGAAGGTAGTCAAAGATAATTACAGCTTGCAACTTCTCTACATTACATAAGTACCCATGTGTGATGTCAATACTTTTAACACAAATGTGTTAGTTCACTGGTAGCACACCAACCCAGCGTATTTCATTCACAAACTTGCATTTAAGATGAAAAAACCAAGAGCACCCGGCAAATTTTGCTAGTGGAAACTGGCTGAGCCATGCAGATTTCCTGGAAACTCTCTGATGAAAAGAGTCCTGCCCACACAACAATGAACAGACTCATCTCTGGTGAAATATATATATCAGTCATTTCCAGGAACTAATTGTACTTCAGATAAATTCTAAATGAAAAGCACTGGACCAAATCCCTTGTGAATGGGAATTAGGTATGAAAGTTTTGATAATGGGGGCCTGCAGGGGTGGCTTCTGTGAGAAGCTGCTAGAAGCCGCTCCCATGTCCAATGGAGCCAATGCCAGCTGGCTCCAAGATGGACCTACCACTGGCCAGATGTGAGCCTGTCAGCAAAGGTGCTAGCACGTCTGGAGTAAGAGATCTAAGAAAACAACAAGGTCAGTGAAGGAGAAGGGTGAGGAGGTACTCCAGGCACCAGGGCAGAGATTCCTCTGAAGTTTTTGGTGAAGACCACAATGTGGCAGTCTCTGCCACTGCACCCCATGGGAGTTCATGGTAGAGCAGAACCTACAGGACCGGCAGTCTGTGGAAGACTTCATGCCCAGAGCAATGGGATGCCCATGGGAGGCTGAGACCCCATGAGAAGCTCATTCTGGAACAGGCTTCTGGCAGAACCCGTGGAGCCATGGAGAGAGGAGCCTGTTCCGGCACAGGTTTGTTGGCAGGACTTCTGACCTCCCCACCAGGACTGCTGGAGCAGTCTGTGCTTGATGAATGGCACCCTAAAAAAGAGACAAACACTGGAGCAGTTCAGGAAGAACTGCTGCCCATGGGAAAATCCCAACTGAAGAAACTCATAGAGGACAGTCTCCCATGCGAAAGAAGGGAGGGGTGGGGAAAGATGTTTTAAGGTTTGTTCCTATTTCTCACTATCCTAGCAATACATTAATTTCCCAAAGCTGAGGCTATTTTGCCTATGACAGTAACAGCAGTCTGTCCTCAACTCAACCCACAAGACTTTTGTTATAATTTCTTCTGCAGTTCACAAGGGGGAGTGACAGGGTGGCTTTGGCAGCCAGTCAAGGTCAACCTGCCACACCTGGAAGCAAAACACAGACCAACCATTTTGCCCTCTGTAGACACCACATACACATTTATTCTGCATGGCCTGATTCCTCAAAGACATCTCCACATGTGTATCTCCACATGTCCTGAAACACCAGTGTTTGTCTATTATCAGGCCAAATCAGCAGATACTGTCCCCCAGACAAAATGTTATGAAAATGCACATGTCCCAAAAAAGCAAAAACATCTCATCTCCTCTCCAGGAGTTTCCCATTCTGCAGATACCCAGCAAAAGCACAGCAACCACAAAGTGCTAAATTTCAGCTTCATGCTTTTGCACAGCCTTGAAATTCTCTTTTCCTCTTTGTCTACTGCTGTCCTCAAGATCAAGAGCCTTGTAATACCCTCCTGCACCGCAAAGAGTCTTGCTCCTGAGTAGCAGCAGGGGACATTTGGCACAGACAGATTCTAAAAAAACCATGCAGTTCTCTAGGAAAAAAAAAGACATGTCTTGTAGAAAAAATTGCAGGTCTGCTTGCTCCATCCTGCTCTGCTACCCAAGGAAGAACAGAGGCTGGGAGCATGGAGGAGATGACTGAGTTTGAGATGCTTAAGGCAAATACACAACAGATGTTTGTCTTGACATGAGACCTGAAGTGCCTCGATACCAGGGAGTGCAGATGAGCATTCCCATGTTCACAGACCTCCTGTCAGGGTACCTTCCTTCGTGGAAACCCAGAACACGTCACAAACCCAGGTGAGCTCACTGAAGCTTTCTTTAAAAAAGAAAAACAGGTTCCTTCTAATACAAGTCCCAAAAGTAGCAGCTTCATCAGCTCTGGAGTATTTTAAAATTCTTTTCTCCAAAGAACTTACTAAAAACGAAGCAAAAGAGTGTGAGGGAAATAACATAGATGCTTTCTTGATTCCCAGAAGCGCTTTGTTAACCAACATCCCCCTATGGTAAAGGTAAACGAACTGTGGCCAAGATCTTTGTTCCCCTTTTTTTTCACATTTTACTCAACTTCTAATTTTTAATCAGATATGCTACACCAAGCATTCAAAAGACTCTGGGAAATTACATCTGCAGTACCTCAGCCTGGGAGAGAGAAAGAAGCATGTTTCCTCTGTGACTTATGCAGGCACAACACCAAGCACACCTATCCAATTATTAAACATTTATTGCACCTTTAATACATCAGTTACAAAAGCAAAATCTTCCAGAAGGGCAGGCTGGAAGGAAAGGGAAAGTACAATTAAAGGTTGCTGCTCTGTTGCAGTGTCAGGGCCAGGTGCTACACTCTCAATTTCCATTGGAAGGCACTGGTAAATAACCTGGCTTTCCTGTGGTAAAATGTGATGCTATGGCTGGAGTTGTTGCCTCTAGCAGCTTCCTCATTTCTGCAACTGGATGCACCATTTCTTAATGTTGGACATGACTGACCACCTGGCTGTAGTATTATTTTCCTTGTAGCTGTGCCTTTTACTGAATGACACATTTGAGTGGTCAGGAGACTTAAGAGTGGTTTTAGGAAACAGAAGTTTGTCTTAGATATGCTCATGGGAGCTTGGAGAGGTTAACTTGCAAGAAGTTAGCACGAGCTAACTGGATCTAGTTTCCTTCTCTTTCTTTCCTTTTCCACTTCCTTTGTTCTTCCTCTTCTTTTTCCCTTTTATTTTCATGTTTCCTCACTCTCCATTGCATGCCTACGAGGAAATGGAACACAAGTGACTATTGTGTGCCAGAGTCCAACACCTGCCAAGAGCAGGTTTTTTGTTGGTTAACGTTTTGCAACACCACACTCAGGATGTCCAGCTGCAGACTTCCAGCCTACCTTGGGTCTCACCTCTCCATGGCTTTTCCTCCACCCACCAACATGCAATGGCTCACAGAGAAGAAAAGACAAAGCAAGCCCTGGAAAGGAGATTCATGGCTCCAAAGCCTTTAAACTACAGACAGGTAAACAGACCTGGAAAGCCATGTGGAGCTGTGGGGGCATCACACCGGGACCATGTGTCACAGCTTTGGCTCATTCACCCAGATGGACACCGTGATTTACAACCTGCCTCACTGGTCATCCTGTGAGAGATTACTGCTGCCCACCTTTCCTACCCTGCTTCCCACCTCTCCCAGCAGCTCAGAAAGAACTGAAACTGTAATTTGCTCAGCCTCCCAAACCCTACTGCAGGTCTGACCCTGAGCACAGCCTGAGTTCACCTCCAGCTGTGGGTGAAGCTCTTCCCTACTGCTGGCCCCTATGTTGCTCTCACCTAACAGGTGACAGAAATAAACAAAAACAAAGCCCAAAAATAAAGGATGCCTTCCATCACGGGACCTTTAAAGGTGACTAAAACAAGGCAAATTGAATTCCCGCCTGGATGTTTGTGATGATTGTGGCATAGCATGAGCTCTCCAAAAATATAGTCCTTTTTACTGGCCTACACCTAAGTGGCACTGATTAATTCTCTTGAGGGCACCTAAATTTAGACCTTCTGACTTCCTCTCCCACATGTCTTCCACACATCTAAGGAGTGTGGCAAATATATACTTATAGTGCATGGGTGGCTCAGGCATTTGTCTATGTTTCCAGACCTTCCGCAAGAAAAACTATCTATGGACTGATTTTTGAAGCTTACATTGCCTTTCCACTCTGTCCCTCCGCAGGCCACACTTTCTGACTTTCAGAAGCAAGCAAACACACCCTCCTGAGTGTCTTTCAGTGCTTCCCGGTTCTCTGCCAGCTCACATTTGCAAAGAGCCATCTATTGGCCACCATCCTATCCAGTGACTCCTGGGTATGACACATCATACAGCAGTCTGCTGAAGTATGAAATTCACGTGATTTTCAACTTCTCCACAGTCAACTTGCATATTTTTAACATCCACTCTCCGGCAGCCTGGGGGAGAGAAGTATGTTGCATTTGTGGTTGTGAGGAAGGTGGGTGGGAGTGAGGGTACATGAGAAGCTGAGGCCCCTATGGTTGAGTGACTGTGTACATGGGACAGCTACAGCATTGTTGAGCTAAACAATGAGACATTCCACAGTTTAAAAAACAAAATACAAAAATAATGAGAAAACAGGGTGTGTTTTCTGGGGGTGTAGATTTTTTTCCCTATTTAGAGGACACACATTCCTCTGTACCATTTTTATTATGTGCAGTCATGATAGTAATTACTACAGTCTAAGAATCAAGCACAACCACATAAATTATATTACTGTCCAGTTATTTCAGGCATCCAGACAACAATCCTAAAGCAACATTTTGGACTTCGAACTGCTGTATACCTAAGCCTGTCAAATCAAGTGACTGTGAGCACAGCAGGAGACAAGTGGCCACATATGGCACCTGAGAAGGGACAGACCTCTCCTTCTAGTCTAGAAAGGGTTTACCCACCCACACTTGCCTTTAGAAAGCTGCTGGATTCTAAGAATTTATTATCTGGGTGGGTTGTTCCCTGCCTTTGCTTGCACTGGCTTCTGCAAGAGCCACACGATGCTTGGCTGAGGTGGGGCATTCAGAAGTTGGACTCTGAAGGTAGGCTGGGCTTCTCATTTTATCCTGCCAGGCAGCCGGTTGTAGAGCAAGGTGCCTTGGCTGATGAGGAATTCCTACTTTCTCTTGAGCCACTGGCAGCAGCTGGACTTCCCCAAAGCAGCACAGGGCACAGGTACCAGCTGTGTCTGTCAGCCACAGGGCACACGGACACAAGGGCAGGGACCAGATGGAGGAAGCTGGAATACGAAAGCCAACAGAAACCACCAAGCCTTCACGGTGCTGCTTCTCACCCACACGCATCCTGGCTCCTCTAGTAATGCTACCAAAGAAAAAAAGGGGATGCTTATGGCATCTAACAGGAGGGGGAAGAAGCAGGGAGAGCAGCATTCAAAGTGTTTCTGGCAGACAAAACCTATCAGGTCTGGAAAGACCTAGACAGGAGATGGCCTGCTGCGGTGCAACTGAAGTTGAGCAAAGGGGATGCAACCACAGGGCCAGAAAAGACCTTACTAGCTCTGCTGCAGTAGTATACCACACACTTAATAAACTTCCAAAATAAAAAATTACTTACTCATATTCCACCACAAGTAAAGCAACATATGAGGGCACATCCTGTTGGGATGGGTTGGTACCTGTATCCAAGTCAAACTGTCTTTTGTTTTCTTTTTCTTTTTAAGGAAGAAGTGTATTTTTTTAATCCAGGACCTGCACTAAGTCTTTCCATCCTCTGCTCAGCTGTATGCCAGAGCAAATCTTTCACAGGCTGGTAACCCAGCTGCTAAAACCTGCAGAAATGGCCCATTTGTGACACACTTGGCACCAACATCCCAAGCCTAACATTTCCTGTGTCCCGTGCAGTGGGAGCTGGAGTCAACAACGTCCAGAGTCCAACATTAAACCCTACCAGCCCAACAGAAGGAGAGCAGGGCTGTGGCAGATCTGGTTTGCACTGTGGGGTGGGAAGTGGTGCAGCATGTGGTGAAACAAAGGGTGTCTCCAAAACACAGAGAAATAAACAAGATGGATGGGAAGGAAATTCAGGTTCCACCAGAGTCCCCTCGGATGGGAAGGCTAAGTTGTTCCCATGAGGAGTCTTTCTGGTCCTGGCTGAGCCCCTGCATGAGGGGAGCTACGGGAGACGGTCAGTGTTTAACCCCGGGCAAGCACGGCTCGCGTCGCTGAGCCTTCTGCGCTGCAGATGGGCCCACATCCCACAGAGAAACGGCGCCACTCCGTGCTTTCGGTGGTGGGAAGCAAAACAACAAGGGGAAAAAAAGGAAAAAGAAAAAATATTCCCGTGATTTATTCCCGCCTTCCAACTTCGCAGCAGCCCCACTCTGCCCGCATTACGGGCAACACCAGCTCCCTTTCTCGTAAAGCCTGCGCATGCGCGCCACAGCGCGGCGCTGGGCATAAAAGGGCGGCCGGGGCGGCGCGGGAGACGCGCTGGGACGGCGGGAGGCGAGGGAGGAAACCGAGCCGAGCGCGGGGACGAAGCCCTTGGTTCCTTGCCTTTACGCCACCGACCCTGCTTTCCCGGCCATCGCCGCTATGGTGAAGATCGTGGGCAGCCTGGTGAGTCCGATGGGCGAGGCGGCCATGTCCTTTGGCCGTGAGAGGGGCGGACGGCGGGACGAGCATCACTCCCCGGCGGGCGGGCGAACGGGGAGGGAGCGCTGCCGGGGGCAGCTTGGCAGGCGGGGCACGGTGCTCGGGCTGCCCTGGGCTCTGGAGAGGCCTTGGCCTGTGGGAGATGGCGGGTGAGAGCCCGTGTGCTGCCCGGGCAGGCGGAGCCTGCTTCGCCCATGCGGCGGGAACGGGGGAAGCCGCGCAGGGGGCTCGGCCAGACCAGAGGGGGCGAACAAATAACTGCGTGACCTGAGGCTTCGGGGACTCGGAATGAGCAGGGAGGTGATGCAATTTCACCTTATGACGGCTTGTTGCTCATCGCACTTTAAAGTCTTAAGGAAAAGGTTTCGTTCCTCAAGCGGACTGCAGGGTACTACAGCGAGAGGAGGAGAGGACACAGTCTTAAGCTGCGTCAGGACATTAGGAGGAATTTCTTAGAAGACAGCGTGATTAGGCGTTGGAATGGGCTTCACAGGGAGGTGGTTGAGTCACCGTCCTCGCAGATGTTTAAAGAAGAACTGGACGTGGCACTGAGTGCCATGGTGTGGTTGAGTGTGCAGTTGGATCACAGCTTGGACTCGATGATCTCGAAGGTCTTTTCCAACCTACTTGATTTTGTGATTAAGTACCTTAATTTAGCAGTTCTGATTTGTCTTATGTACTGCTACTGTGTAGGGGACCAGGTAGCTTTCTTAGAGTTTGGCCTAAGTTCTGTTGCATTTCTGGGCAGGACATCTATTCTTGACTTGAAAGGAGCTGCTAGAGCCTATTCCCCATTTTTAAACAGCAGGAGCTGCTGGCATAAGAAGTATTTCCCTTGTTATGGTGCTGTCTGACATATTCACAACCCTAATGCAGCACATCACTGTTTGGATGGCTCTGTGAATACAAACACATCTGTGGCTCTGAGATACAAAATAGAAATACAGCCTAGACCAACACATGGAGAATACCCTGCTGGTCATGAAATAGCATGATGTGGTCTTGTGCACAGCAGCTGATGTGGTTGACAGACAGTAATAGAGTATTTGTTAGCTGTAAGTTAGGAACCCAAGTCTGAAAAAATATTATCCATGCACACTTAGCAAGCTCTTCATTTCAGGAAAAATCCTGTTGGGCTACTCTCGCCTTTCTGAACTTGAAATTTGGTGCAGGTATCAGTTTGATCTCATTTTGAGGCATCTGCTGGTGATGCTGTGTGGGCATCCTGTAAGGCCCCAAAAAGTTGCTGAGCAAGGTCTTTAACAGGGCTTACAGTTGTTCTTGTACTCTGAGTTAGACCATCGAGATATTCTCAAGAGGTCAAAACAACAAAAAAGACTTTACTGGCAACTTTAGAAAATCAGGGAACTTTGGTAAAAGGTTTAGTGCAACGTTCAGTCAACATAAAAGACTTCTCAAAGCATTAGCTTAGCCCATTCAACTTAGCAAACTCTAAACCTGTTTGATTTCAAGTTACTCACAAATTCTGGGAAGAGAGAATTAGAAGCAGAAAAAGACAGAAAAGACATTAAAAAGGGCACATGTAGCTACTAACTGCTGGGTCCCAGTGGTGTTCAGCTGATAGAAATTCCAAGAGGAGGTAGGGTCAAGACATATGCTAGCAGCATGTTTGGCCTGAAATACTCCTTGCCTCCAGTGTGCCCGTGATTGGCAGACACTGTGTGTCTGGGATACAGGCTCTAGAGATGGGGCTGTGGGGCAGTGCACTGCTTCACCAGAGCAAGGCCTGACCTGCCCCTTCCCCCACACATCTGCACCTCAAATTGTTTCGAGACCTCAGTCTTTCCTGTCTCTCCCACATCCAAGTTTGTTTTCTAGGCTGTGCTCTTCTACAGTCAGTTCACTTTATAAATGAAAGGCATGTCAAACCTCTCCCACTGGACCGCAAAAGTGTTGGGATCTGATACATAAATATACAAACTAACACTTGTGACCACAGCTCAAAAACCTGTGACTGTGGGAAGCTCCTTAAGAGGACCAAAATGCCTTAGCATTCAGGTCCTGGAAAGAGACCTGAATGTGTGTGAATGCAACCTGGAATTGTTGTTCTGCATTGTATCTCTTCCCCCTTCTCTGTTTATGGTGGCACAGAAGGGGCAAACTTTTGGTGTAAGGGTCGAGGTTTTTGTTACACACAGGAACAGATTAAACATGGCAAGTTAAACCTGGCTCTGGAGTAGCTCTAAGTTAGCTAGGCTTCCACTACCCTCCTAGCTATGAGCATTGTTTAATAGTCTGCTGTAGTTAAAGCGAACTTTGGTTACACATTCATGGAGAATGTGAACTCAACAGTCATGCTGACAACAGCATTTTAACGTCAGTGACACCCAGAGTATTCAAGCACAGTGCAGCTGGGATTTCTGGATTAATTCTGGTTTTCAGTAAAGCAGGTTTATATTCTTCTCTGATACAAAGGGGAAAACCTGTTCTTGCACTGTCTGCAAGAGCTTCTATGAGTGAGAGCTAGGTAGAGGTGGCCCTTTTCCCTGCACACCTCTTCAGAAACAGACTAGCTTCTTAGAATGCTTGACTGCTTTTTCCCTCTGTAGCACCTGCTGTAGCACAGCAGGAGCTGTATTGGTTGTTTTTTAGTGGCCTTGAGATGAGTGGCTAGTGTAACTTGTAAGACTGTTTGACTATGGGACATACTGCCTTTTATAGCCAAAGCTAATGGGGTGTATAAACTTAAAAAGCTGATGCTGCCAAAGCTTTCCTCTTCATTCTAGCTGCCTCTCTTGCTATTTAAGTTAAAGAAAATGCTGAAAAAATTGCAGCTTTTGCTATAAGCAATAATTTAAGAAGTGGCATGTGCTAGGGAGTTCAGGCAGTTGAACCTTTGCTTTGTTTATGCTAGCTTCTGTATTTAAAAAACCTCACTAAATTACATAGTAACTATTGGCAGTCAGCCGATCACTGGGCACGTTTAAGGGTGACATGATATGTGTTGAAAATAATGTTTACAACCAAGCTTTAATCAAATATGCCAGATAGTGTAGACCTGTATTATCTATTGCTGAGAGCAGCAAGACTCCTTTCAGCACCATCTGAAGGAGGCCAGCAGCCTCCTTGCTCTGAAGCACTACCAGGTGCTGGGAACCTCTGGGGCACTAGAGGCTTTCATTATTAGAGCTTCTTACTTGGCCTTTGGGAACAGATGCCTGCTACCAATGTGTTTGTTGAAGGCAGCATGTCCTTTTCTGCTGGACAACAATACAAGTAAAATGAGGTCGTGTGTGTGCTCACAGAGGTTGTAGTTAAACATTAAAAAAAAAAAACCCAAAACCAAGGAAAAAACCCCAAAAAACAAAACCAACCAAACAACAAAAACACCACCACCACAAAGAACAAACTAATATTGACCAGCATGCTAGCTGAGGTTTCCTCCTGCTACCTGGAGAAAATGCTGTTTAACAAAGCTGTAAGATCTTTTCAAAGCATGACAAATAGTCTTGTGATGGGAGGTTCCCCTTCTGGTAACAGAGATTTAGTTTTTCGTAAAAAAACTTGTCACTTTACAGTTAACATGAAAGACAACTAGTGAAGTCAGTTGGACTGGTCAAGCAGCTTGTTTTTTGGTATGCCCATGATACTGTCTTCCTTCCTCCAGGGAAATTAAGCTCACTAGAAAAACTTTCAGAACTTCTCACTAGTTCAATATTTTTTAACTTACGAGGGTAGCACCTTTGGGCCCAGCATCTCATTTCACTGTCCTGCAACAATTTTGGCTGATAGTAGAGATGATTTGCAGGGTAACACCCGATTTGTAGTCAGAACCAGGTCACCAGTGGTGAATGGTGTATGTGACCAGCTGTAATTATGATGCTGTTCCACTTTCCCTTTGTTCTGTGCAATAGCAAACCTCAGGTGTGTGGCCATATGATGAACGCATTCCAAGGCTGGCTTCCTTTTACAGAATACAGTAATTATGTAGCTGGACAGGAGACTTAGGGGTTAAAATAGGATGGTCTAACTGGCAGCTGTGGGAAGTGGATTCAATAGAGTGGTGATGTTACAGTGCAGAGGTCTGAGAAGCTATACCAAAAATCAGTAGCAGGATTTCAAGGCCAAAAGGAGTGAGGCTTGACTGAGGAACTTATGATACAAGTACTGGGAGGGACGAGCAAGCGTGGATTGCTGTGTACAGGGACATTAAACATTGTTGATGGGAATGGGTGCAGGAATGCATACTATGTCAGTACAGGAGCAGGGGAACCTAGGGAGACAGGAAAACTTAACTGTTCCTATCTCTTTCAGAATGAGAGTAGGTGGAGTGTAGTGTTACTACTGGTCTTATAGCAGAGTAGACTGTGACTGTCCAAGATGCAAGGATAGAAAAACCAACATGGATGCTGTGCCTCTGAAGAGAGCTATGTGGGGAGGGAAAAAGTCTATTAACAGGGAGATGTAATGCTGAGTGTATTTGAAGTTACAGGAAGCTGTGAAGAATTTCACATAGGATTATGCATACATAAGAATGCTCCTGCAGGATCTCTGCTTGCTTGTTAAATATATTCATGTCCAATTTGACTTTGGCTCCTCAACTGCATGACATTTTTTAGCTTACTAGAGTCAAGTCGCAACTTATTGTGGCTGATTGCAGAAGCAGGTATGAATTAGTTAACCTCTGCACTGCAAAACCAACCCCTGTGTACGTCTGGCAGTAACCATACTGCTTTCAGTCCGCTGTTGCTGACAGGATTCCAGTGCTTTGCTCCATTAAGCTGGGGGGACTAAAGCAGCTATCTTTTGAAGTTTATACTAACAGCTCTCCTGAAGCTTGATTGCCAAGACAACAAAGTTGAAAATTACTGAAGTGGCTTGTACTTTCTTTGACAAAGACAGTGTCAGAAAGTAGGTGATCAGCACTTTCTGCTTCTGCCTGAGATATTTGTGTGCTAGCATGCAAGTATTTATTGCTTTTAATGTCTGTGAGTTCTGTTAAAGCATTCACTTTTTGACCAGCAAGAATGAGTAATGGCATGTAAGATGTTTAGTTCCAAGAAATATTGTCCAGAGATGATCTATGTGACTAAGTGCAACACAGACTTGAAGACTCAGAATAAGTATTGGGTGTTTGCTTGTGTAGTCTGGATGTGTAGCATTGCTTTGGGCTAATGATGTCAAATGTGGGTTCACTTGGCAAATAACTATGCTATGAAGTTGCTTTCAAAAACATGCTTTAGTGTAAAACACACAATATCATTTTAAGGTTACCCATTGATTGGAAAAGTCACCAGAGTGGATGACTGTACAAAGGTTTGTGTCTGTCCTTTCCAAATTCTGCAGAGGAAAGTCTGCCCCAGATGAAGATGAAAGTCTTACTGCCAAGACAGAAATGAGAATATGGATTATAATAAACTCTAAGGATCATATTTTGGGGATAATACAGAGCTGTCAGAGTTGAGCATCATAACTAGAGAATTTCTAGCTTGTTTCCACAATTCCATGAGTTTGACTGAGCGTTGTGGTTGCTTTCTAATTGGTGAGACATGAGACACTGACTGCTGCTAGCACCAATGAAAACAATTCATACTGAAGCACTTACATGATGGTACAAATACCCCAGTTAAGTGTTTAAGAATTGCCATAATGATTAGTGTGTTAGGTCTGAGAGCAGTCAGCATTGGGATTAGTCTTATATCATTTAGGAAAGGAGGGGGAAATCATCAATATGTTAATTTATTTTTTCTTTTTTTTTTTTTTAGGTTGAATTTGAGGCAGAACTGAAATCTGCTGGTGAGAAGCTTATAGTAGTTGATTTTTCTGCCACATGGTGTGGACCATGCAAAATGATCAAGCCCTTTTTCCACGTAAGTAGTTTTTCTACTAGGTTTATTTCTGCATTAAATTGTATATAAATGTTTGTGTTGCTTGACAGTAACATGGAGGAAAGTTCCTTTTGCCTTATGTGATTGCCAGCATTTTCTGGGAAAAGTGAGAAGTTGCAGAAGTATCTATTTTTAAGACTACCAAGTGAAATAAACTGACCATTGATATATCTGGGAACTAATACGAGGTTTAGCTTTTGTCCTGGTGCTTACATGCATTTTAGGTACACACAGACCTGCCAGTTGCATTGCAACCTTCTGTACACGGTTAATGTAACTTGCCCAGCTGTGTTTAGGTGGCCATGTTATCTCCTGATAAGGTATGAGAAGCTGTAACATCTTTTGGTGATCAGCTGAAGGCTGCTAGAGAAGGCCTTCCACCTATGTCTTAAGATATTTGAGTCTTTGTGGGGAGAATATGTTTCCACAGACTCCTCCAGAAACAGTCTGCAGCAGAAAAGAAAATTTCTGCTCTGGTATTAAAATAGCTGCTTTAAGATAACAAAGCATGTTTCACTAGCAGTTTATGCAGCACCAGCCTTTCAATTTATACGAATGCATCTTTTCAGGAAGCTTTCCTGGAACATGTAACTGCATAGTTCTTTTTATTTCTTTCTAGAGTTTGTGTGAGAAGTATGGTGATGTGATATTCATAGAAATCGATGTGGATGATGCCCAGGTAAGGTCTGGGGTGGTCCTGAGGGAGGACAGCTAAGGACTTCTATGCAAGTGACAGACAAGAATTCAAAATGTCTTCACACATTTTGAATCAAAATCTGAAACAAAACAAGAGTTTACTTCAACTTAAAATTGAAACACAGGGATTTAGCTGGGAAGAATTTTATTTTTTTTGCAGGGAACACCTGAACAGAACAAAGTGCCTTGGTTATCAGCACTCTTGAAGTCCTGTGGCATGTGTTGGATAGCTTGGAAACAATGACCCTTTACTTTGGGAGGGAGCGTTAGTCTAAGGTCTTAAGCTGCTTCGATGCAATCTTCCTTAAACCTAATGGTTCACAACCTACTGATCTGTCTGGTCTCTCCACTGCTCTTGGCACTGTTTCCTCTTTCATTAAAAATGAAATTAAGTCTTGAATTAAATGCAATATAATGTCTACTGTATTGCAGTTTCAACATTGTCAAATAGGTACTTGGAAAATATCACATGGAAGCCCAAGAGTTGCCATAGGGCTCTTGAGTCTTACAAGCAGACATCTCTTTTGATGCAGAAGTCTGTTTTTTTCCAAACACAGAGTGTGTGTTAAGGTTTTTGCTATTGCATGAATTAAGTGTTGAAGAAGGGATCTTTAAGGCTTACTTCAGGGAGATGTTAACACTGCACTGCTTTTGCTAGTGATGAACTAGCAGAAGTTCTTTTGCTTTATCTTGAGCAGTAATGGCTTTACCCTGTCACTTAAACAGAAGTCAGCTAGAGTGGGTTCTAAATTTAACATCCTTAAAAATGCCCAGTTGAAGATGGTTTTTTTATCTCTTCCAGGATGTTGCTTCACACTGTGATGTGAAGTGCATGCCAACGTTCCAGTTCTACAAGAATGGAAAGAAGGTAGGTTCTGCCTTTTTGGAAGTGGAGCAGGCAAGCTCCACACTTGAAAGAAGATTGGGAGCGTTGGACTACTTAGTCTGCTTTCTCCTGATTATGTCTCTATGGTACCACTAGCATTAAGACACTCCTGAGAGGAAGCAAGTTCATCTTAGTACCACAGCAAATGTAACCAGCAGTTAACTGGTGATGCAAACTGTGTTGTTCACATGTAGTGAACTGCGTTAGTTACAAGTCAATCTTACAGACAATTTCATGAGAGACAGTGGGGCGAGATGTCTGTGTTAAGACTGCTGGTCTATCTGCCTAGCACCCTGCCTTTTACTTGGCCAGTGTTAGTTATCTGGATGCAACTTGTTTTGAAGTAGAGAAATGACTATAGGTGCCTGTGGAATCCTGCCCAAACAGGAGTCTGTAACCTGGGTGAGGTTATATACAACAAACAGCTGTTTACTTTATTTCACAGAGAGGCTGTATAACCTTTGAAGTGAAGGTACTGTCCCTGTTTAAGGACTGAGCAGACCTCTTTTGTCTGCACTGCCAAGAGATGGATGCGATGGGATGCAGATTGTGCTCTGGCAGCACAATGGGCTGCCTGGGCAGGGTAGTTTGAGTACCTCTCTGCCTGAACTTGCTGAGCTGAATGTATTGTCTTAGGCTTTTAGTTTGCTAAGCAAGCTGAAGGCAGGCTTGTCTAAAGGAAAACAGTGCTTTGGGTGTAAGTTTCATGGCTGAAGGCAATGGAATTGCACCTTGGATGGATGAGTGTCACAGATAGGGTGACTTTCAGTTCAGTATGGGGTCAGTATGAACCTTTGACAGTTCTGTTAGGGTGACCTTCTGCAACTTCATGATATTATTGGAAGAACTGTGATTACAGTGTGACAGTCAATGTGTGGCTTTTTGTATCAAGCAAGCAGTTTCATGGCCTGGAGTGTAGTCTGCTCTCTGCCTTCCACCCCTGTAGATACAGGAGGACAGAGCTGCTGTTTTTGAGACTGCAGATGAATGTTGCCTCTTACCTTTCTGCTCTGTAAGTTGCAAAAAGATCAGTTCTCACAGGAGAAGCCAGGCACAGGGTAGGTAATTTGGAACAGTCCTTCCAGAATATGATTGGTAGGGTCCTGAGCAACTGAAGGTGACTTTGAGCTGCCTCTGATATGTGGGGACCTTCAGAGTCTCTTCAAGCCTCTTTTTGAGTCTTACATAATTTTGATCCAGGATTTATGGTAGTCTGAAGTGAAGTTTGATAGTCTTCTGTCTCAACTTCTGCATGAGTTGAATTAAGTGGGAAATAAATACGTGAACATCTGCAAAATACTCCGTCTTTTGAGAGTGGGAAAAATTTTAGTTTTTAGCAGAGTTGAATAGGTTGTATGTGACTGGATGCTATGCAACCAATGTTAAGAAGCATTGAATGCAGGAGTTCTAAAAATCAAATCTCTCTTTACAGGTGCAGGAGTTCTCTGGGGCCAATAAAGAGAAGCTGGAAGAGACCATTAAAAGTCTAGTCTAATCTCCAGCCATGAAGACATTGAAGCGTGACTGCTTTGGCTAAATTACAGCCTGCAACTTTTCTACTTAAAAAAAAATAAACAAGCTAGCTAGATTAAATGGTGCAAACGATCTTCTTGCTCCACATATATGAGTAAAATAAAGTGTAAACTCTTCACTTTTGGATATTGCTGTGTGTTTAACCAAAAGCTTAAGAATTTCATAGTGTCAGGTGAGTGTCAGGTTTTGCTGTGTTGAAAGAGTACTGTCTGTATACAAAGACTTCCCAAAGGCAACCTCATCTATTGTTGGCTTGGGGTCCATGACACTTGCTTTAGGAGGAGTCTGCTGCCACCCTACTCAGATGGTAGTCACTATGCCATAATCTAGTTCACAAATACCAAAAGAGGAGTTGGAGAAAAGAGGGTAGTCACTGGGTGGGATAGTTTTCTTTCATTACAGCTTTTTAGCTAAAAGATTTTTAAAATGTTTCAAGCTGCATTTTAGAGTTCAAAGCTAAGACTTGTCATTCCAGAGCATTATACCAATCCTACCATGGAAGTGCAAGGGAGGACTTGGACTTGCTGTCTTTTTGCCTTTTCAATTTGCCTTGCCATTTGTATGTGTACCTTCTAGTTCTATTAGTAAAGAAGTGTGTTTAGTCTGAGTTGGCCTGCTTTGTTCCTAGGCAATAGTCTGGAACAAATGACTGAAGAAGTAAAACTTGTAATGTCTTATTGTCAAGAGAATTTTAGATTTGTGTACTTGTGTAATTTTCATTTGATTGTACTGTTGCACTCTCAGAACACATTTGGCACTGTGTTGGACAGCAAACTGGACTCTGTGGTCCTCCAATCTTGAATTAGGCTGTCTAGATGAATGCTGACTTGCCAGCCTTTTTATACCTGCCGTTCACCTACTCTTGGCACTGTAACCAAGGGGAACAATGTTTTTTTCCACTGTATCAAAATGGATTCCTTGCTGACTTGGATGTTGTCCAGTACAAGAACTCAGTGAAGAAGGGAGCAGGGCTGTAGGTAGCAGTGAGTACAGCTTAGTGAGCTGTGCTGCTGAATATCACTCATGGAAAAGCTAGACTTCCTGCTGCTTATGCAGACAATGTGGAATGAATGAGCCTCTTGTCTTTGTGGTAGGAAACTCACCCATGACTCAGCCTTACACTCACTTCACAAGCATGCATGAATTTCTTGATGGCTCTGGAGGACTGGGGGCCTTGAACAGTTTAATGTATATGTTCCTAATTTGAAACAAGATTTTTCTAGTCCAAGAAGTGGCCACACCCTTTACTTGAGAGTGAGCCATCAAGGCTCTTCTTGGATATAAGTTCTGAGTTGTGATTATGCAATGAGAAGAACATGGAAAATATTTTCCATGTAGTTCTGGCTATTTGACTAAGAGAAGTGCAGCTGCATGTTTGAACTGTTCAAAGGTACATGGGAAACCACTACCCCAAGTGGTGCCATGGACAGATGCGTGAGGAGAGAATAAAATGAAGCTGTAGCAAGAATGCACTATGAACACACACTATCTGCAATCAAGCATTGCTTTTGAAAGTGGTTTCTGCATGGCCTACTTCTTCCCTTTGGGCAGTAACTGTGAGCAAGAAAGGTTTAAAAAATTCCTGCTGAAAGTTCCAGGTGAAGTTCAGTAAGAGGCCCTGGCATCCCACTTCACCCTTAAGAAATAATACTGAAGTGTGCTGCAACATCCAGTATTTCTGCTGAGGCAAGACCAGACCAGGTGGTTACAGGGGAAAGGTGCAGTCAGTGGTGCTTTGCTGCTTGTGTGTTGAGTTTAACTTAATTAAGTTTAACAAACTTAATACTCTGTTTAGTTTTTTAATTAAATGCTACTCTGCAGAAGCCTTGGACAATCCAGGTGATAGTGACTTCAAGATGTGATTGGGAAGACCAGAATAGCTGGAATACTTCTTGTGCTGAAGCAAGGGGTGCAAAGCAGTTCTTAAAAGGGCAGTGAGTTCAGCTTCCTGTGCTGCAGTATCTTCCCCTCCCAAGAACTGGTATGTAGGCATTATGTCATGAAAATAAGTTGCATAACCTCATGTGGAAGATGTTCTTGAAGGCTTGGCTCTTTGAGGAATGTGCAGTGAGGATCTCTATGTTAGGTGAACTTTCTCTTTAAAGGAAACAACACATGGTCCTCAAATGCAAAGTTATACCAGAACTTGACAGTTTGTAGTTGGTCCTTGTCATTACAGGTGATGGACAGCAAAGCCTATGCTTTGTTCTGGTTACACGTAAGGAGCCTGGATTCCTAGAGCACAAATGCTCCCCTACAAGGAGGAGAGAACCCTATTTCAGGATGTGAACTGGCTTGAATCTTTCAACAGGCAAGGACAGGGTGGGTGTTTCAGTCTTTAACAAGCCTAGGTATAGCAAACAAAACATTTTGTTTTAAATGGAATGGGTATGAGTATCCTTGCTAAAGCCTAGGGCATATGCCCTGCCACAAGTATTAAGTAATGATACTTCATAGAGAGCTGGGTAGGTGCATTTTTTTGATTTTTTTGTGTGAAGGTGTGAGGCTAGTACTGCTATGTGCCAGGCAGTAGCACAGCAGTCACTCTTTCATTAAACTCTGTGGTCTGCTTCTTGCATGAACAGAATTGGCTGCTTTGATCCAATGATCTG
>VYZP01040469.1:0-62527 GCA_013400635.1 Hypocryptadius cinnamomeus
CTCCCTGGGTTCACAACCACTCTAACAGGATCTGGTTTTGTCAAGTTCTCCTTATACTGATCACTAGCTTCCCCTCAGATTTGTGACCGTTAGAAAAGGGCATTTTAACATCAGACACTGTGGGTTCCTCCTTCTGAAGGGTTTTTCAGCTCTCTTCTCCAACTTGGACCAGGGAATGACTTGGACAGACGTAAGGAAGTGCCCTAGTCCTTCCAACTTTCTCATCTTCATCATTATTCAGTGTGTGGACTAGACCACCAAAAGATTTACTGAGATTTAAAATACATATATGTATGTCTTCATAGATGCAATACATAAACCACTTCCCTGTTTGGTATCACCCTGCACATTTGTGACTCTCCTTTGACCAACATTCACGCTGCAAGTGCTCATTGCATCTAGTGGCTGGCTGAAATCGTGCCTTGAAGACATCTGAAAGTAGTCCAAACAGCAGATGACAGGATGGCATGGATACTAGGGCTCACTGCACCAACACCAGCTGCTCACAGGCATTTGCCTGTCTCCTTCACAGGACTGTGATGACGTTAGCTGCCACTTGCTCTTGGAAAAAAGCAGCTTCCAGCACCACTGAGAACTACCCACCCATTACAGATGGGAGCTCATGAAGGTTTTCCTTCAGACGATGCCTTGAGTCTTCCATAGGGGTATGATCTCAAGATCAGACATGTACAACAGTTTGCATGGGTCGAGGGCTCAGGCTGCTGAGACTGAACAGACAGAAATCAAACCATACAGGTTCCCCACTATTCTGTTCCCCAGGTTGTTGCCTATTAGCATGGCTCTCTCTCCCTAAATGTTCCCTGCATAAATGTGAGATTATAACAGTAAGTGGCATTAAAAACGTGAATGATGAATGCTATGCATCAGGCAGGATGATTAAATAACTATGTGTAGATTCTGAGGCATATTAGCTTCTCTGCCTTCTGACATGATAACTGATCATTCCTAATCTAGAGCAGAAACAAAATAGAGATTACCTCCTCTCAAACAATTCAGCTTCTATTCTCCTTTGTTCATTCCCCAGCCCCTCCCTCGCACAAGGGGGAAGCCCATTAACTAGCTCTAACTGTTTTTAATTCAGTGGTATTGAAAATGGGATCCTAGCAATGCACGTAATTGATCCCATTTCACAGGACTGCCTTCCAAGGAGCAGCAAAGGTGAAGCATTCACATTATCAAGGTCACTGCAGTGAATGCAAGAATAACAAAGACTTGGATTTGCATCAGGATTCAATTACAGTGAAGTATACAAATGTTGCTAGACTGCCCCCCCAAAATGAGAAGTACTCTAAGAGAGCTAAACACAGCTAAGCAGAATTAATAAAAAGAACAACATTTAAAATGGTTTTGTTAAAACCCTGTACAAATACAGTGGACTCAAACAGAATGTGTTTTATGTTCATTTAACTTGAATTTGTAAATTTATAGGCAGCAGGTAAAGCAAGATAATTTTAAATCAATATACCTAGATCTTAAGGGCAAAAGAGATCATTTAGCCCTCCCACAAAACACCACTGACTTTTCATCTTCCTTTAAATCAATAACAATTCACTCCTGAGGGCAGATTACCAAACTTCACCATGCAGTGACTTGCTGCTCCATCATGCCACTTGGTTAAAAGAATAAAACATTTTAAGAGATAACTGAACTTCGTTCTGGAAATTAGTACTGAAGAAAAAAATTTGTTTAAAAAAAATCAATACAACAGTATGTCTAAGAGCATGAAAAAACAAAAGAGAAAATGACATTTTAAATATAGATACACACACATGCACACTTCCATAAGCCACACAGACAAAAAAAAAAAATCAAGAAGAGCCTGAAGAAAAGATGTATGCTTCAAGTTTTTAAAGCTGAATGTCCCTTGAAGACTGCCAGTAAATTTCTAAGCAATTTGGCAACATTTATCAGTTCATAAAAATTACAAAAAAGCCTGATTTTACAAGGCCAACAGATACTGAACTATCACATATGATCAGTGGGAACTGCCCACATGCATTTTTATGCTCTATACCAATGCAGTGTACAGAATTCAGCTCTGCGGATTACCCTCCTATGGGCCTGTTTCTATCAGTGAAGAATGCATCTGAGGAAAGAAATAAATTTTTCCCAGTGTTATCATCCACTTGAACTATCACATAGCTAAGAAAACTGAAAAAAAAAATTTCCATCCAGTCATTCAAGTGCCAAGCAACTGCTTGCAGAGACTGCTTACTTCGTGTGGTATTCAATCACTTCATTTACTGTACTCCAACCAAAACTACTCAAAAGCCATTAATGCCAGTCTAACTTCTTGTGCATCACTCTGATAAGATCTTCATATTACTTACTTTCTTCTGCAGCTAAATGAAAGGAATGCTGACCACACAGGCACATCTTACCTTGTATCTCAAGAAAGACACTGCTATCATCCTTGCTTGGTTTCCAGTGGCTGGTTAGTCTGGTATCTGCTGCATAAATATGGACCACAGGTTCCCTCTGGATCACCAGGATGCTGCTCATTTTAAAGCTGCTTGAGCTAGCTGCATTCTCTTTTGTTTATTCTAAGACTATGGCCTTTAAAGTCTGGATGTGACATTTAAAAGGCCCAGTAAATGCCATATCCTCTCTCAACCATGAATCTTGTCCAACACAGCAGTGTATTATGATCTCAGTGATCTAATTCTTGAGATCATCTCTTTACTAACAAGACCCAGGATGGCCACTATGATAAAGCCCTGAGAACTCAAAAAATATCTCAGTCAGTGACCCAATAATAACTCTGTTCTCTGCTTCATCTTTTCCTCAGTAAGGCATGTCAAATCACATACTACAACTGTATATTGAATGACCTGGGCAAAAGGATTTTCACAATGTGGGGAAGACACTGCATTGATAAAATAACAGAAATCAGAATGATGATACTTCCATGCACAAGATAATCTTGCTTCCTCAACACCCTGGGGAAAAAAATTATGTCTAGAGCCAAAATTTCTAGAGCCCAAAGAGAAACACAAGAGTAGCTGTGAAGACATCCAGAGAAAAAAGTGCGGTGATCAAACCCACGTGAGACATCAGGCCCTGCCTTGCATTTGTCTACATGAGAGGCTACTCACCGACTTCATCAAAAGTAGCTTCTACACAAGCAAGACAAGAATTTGACCCACTATGGGAAGGCAAAATAAAATACATACCTCCAAGTACTGAATTAGCCAAAGAAATGAATGAAACAGAAGACCACTTTACCTATGGTCAACTGCGGGTTAACACAGAGAAAATCAGCCCTTCCATTATGGAAGAGACCCTACTGATGGTCTTGTACTTCAGTCCTTCATCAGGAAGGACTCGGACGTACACCAGGATTCAATCCCTAACCCTCTGTTCCTGTGTAATGCTCTAAAAGGCAGTCAAGAAACATGGGGACTAAAGGAAGGACACAAATAAATAAGTTACATTCATGTCTCCACCGTGAATCCAGCAAAGCATAGTGCCACTAGACCCTGGTGACTTTTGGTCTCTTCCTGGCCCTGCTTATGAACTGATGGGTGACCTTGGGAAAAATCACTTCACTCTCTTTTGCAGCCTATAAATGCAAGTGCAGGAGGGACACTCCTGCTGCTCACAAAGCCCTACGAGGCTTGCAGCTAACATCTTCTACTGCAGCACGTACACTGTCATCTTTGGTGGCAGCCTTAGGCCTGTGGTTGAAACAATCTCTCCCCTGAGATCTTATTTGCCCATCCCTTCCCAAACATTTAATTAAAAAGCCCTAAGTGATGAGTTTCTAGCTATGATCTTTTACTGAAAATCATCTTCCCTTGGCAAGTTGTTCCTATCTTATTCCTAGACACGACTTCCAGACTTATTTATTTCTGCAACAGGCTGCTTCTACCTATACTTTCTTTGATGGGCTGACAAGGGAACATGTTTAATTCCCTACAACTTTTATTTTTCTCATTCAAGGTGGCAGAGCCCCGGCCTGTGACGTGTGTCTGGGGTTACTTCACAGGCGTTTCCTAAGGGGCTCCCAAGAGTCAAGGTTTCTCTCCTCCAATGCTGGCATGCAGAAATACCCTGTACAACAGAGCACAAATGGAACACTCCTCCCTCCTGGACCTGACCATTTCATTTATTTATTTAGCTTTTAATGTGTGTAAATAAAACAGGCAGAGGTGAATATTGCAGCCAGCAGGAGGTAAACCTCTGGAAATGCACGAATATCAGGAACCCACAATATTTTTGCAGCAGGGCTATGAAACACATCTGGTGCCTCTCCAAGTGTTCTCCTACCACCTGATGTTGCAAATGCTTGGATGACAGGAGCATCTCTGACAGGCTCTTAAGTCTCCTAAACTAGATTAATCTACATGCAGCATACAGCAAAGCTACAGATACTTCCTAATGGTCTGAAGTGCCAACTTCCACGATAAATAGATGCATCCAATGTGCAATTATGCCTGTATCTTAACAGCGCCAAGATGGCTGGAAGATACTAATTACCAAATAACAATTTGGCAATTATACTCCATCATAACTTCCTCCTGACACAGCTACTTTTAAATAAACAAGGATTTGTTTTCAGCATCACCAAAGAAAGAGGAGTTTTCTCCTTTGCTTTGTTGTAGCTTACCAAGTGTGATCATGGAATTAAAGAAGAGAAAAAACCATTCCATTTGCTGAAGTGCTGCCACTGCTTCACTGAAGCTGTTTCACTGCTGTTTAAGAAACACTGTTAAACCTTTTAGGAACCAGGGGGAGGAACAACGCTACCTGAAACAGAAGCAATCTCACTAGCTAATTCCTCCTATTCTCCAGCCAGAATTTCAGTGTTTGTCATGAACTGTCTGCAGACTTACCTTTCCTTTAACTACCAATACCACAAGATCCAAAGTACTGCCCATTTGTCTAACGCTGATGTTGTCAGACAAAAACCTCTTACCTGCACCATCTGTGGAGATACTGGCAAACAGCTTACACCACAAGTAAAGAGTACAGAGAAGCTTCTTTCTGAGGCATGTGAGAGGGCTGTAATGAGAGAATTGTGCCAATGCCACTCAGACATGGAGGCACTGTCCTTGCAGTGAAGTCAGTGGCAAAGTTCCTGGTTCACTACAGTGCAGAGGGAATTAAGCCAGTGCTGAGCAACTGATATATCTCCCCTTTGAGTGTTACCTCCTGACATAAAAATAAATGGGCATCATGGTCATCTGCATAAGAAGCTGTTTAGGTGAGATTATAGCAAGGATAATTCAAACCAGTCCAAACCACTCTATGATTCTAAATGTGAGAATCTGCAGCAATGTGAAAGGATGTGCTGATGACAGCAATATTTTCCCACTATTCATGCAGCGTGGAGACAAATATTGTGATCTGTCTCTGTCTGCCTTTTATGGAGTGTTGCTTTATGACACAGTTAATGAATTAGCAAAAAAAATAAAAAAAAAAAAAAAAGAAAAGTAACAGCCCTGTATTACAGCAATTGCAAATGATCTTTGACTTCCATCTTGGAAGAGGAGTAACAGAGGCCTGTGTTTGACCCCTTTATACACATTTTGCTTGTGATGGGGGGAGGTGGAAGGGAACTTGGAGTAAGAATCTAAAAATATAAGTGTGCAAATGATGCCATGATGTATGACTATCTTGTTTACCATAATCCTTAGCCATAGATTTATCACCGTGCCTCTTAAAACATGCTGTACATCTTTTCGTTCATCTTCTCACCCCTACTTTCCCTTCTAATTGGAACTCAGTCTGTGAAATGTAATTAAAGCTCTCATAAATACTGCCAGCAAGTGCACCCTTTTTCATGCAAGAAACTACTAACATCCCAGAGAAGACCTCATCAACCTCTGCTAGAATACAGACTAATGTATCTTCTCACACACCCCACTCAGGATAGGGAAGTCAATCTTCCCACCTTCCACATAATTAAAGTCATCCACATTATGTACTTTTCCTTCACCACTCCCTCCCCTTCTCTGACACATGTATTACCCTGTCATCAGCTGCTTTCCTCTCATTTAATTTATTCTGTTTCTAATCACTGAGCAAAATCCAGTATTTTCGAGAAGACCTGGAGCAGTCCTAGGCATCTGCTCAGTACCAGTTTTCTTCTATTAGAAGACAGCACTTTCAACTGTCCTTTAAGAGGGATTATTTCCTGCAATCTACAGAGTTTATTCATGCCTGGGAGTGAAAAAAAATACCCTTTTCCATTCACAGTAAATGACTGTGACATTAACAATGAAATTCAATGGTACTTCAAAGACTCCTATGGGCCCTAAAGGTTGTGCAAGGCAGCCTGGGGACTGAATAAAGCCCAGTTAAACCAACAGGTGGCTTCATTTGCTCTGTGAAAAATAGCTGCAGCTTCTCTTGGAGAGGAAAACACTCCTATACTCAGCCAAATGCAGCTGTAAAATTGTCTGACTTGAGGCATCTCTTAAGTTTTCAAGCACCCTCATGGCAAAGGGAGAAGGCGGCTGCTGTGCGTGCCAAAGCTCTCCTCTTGCTAGGGCCAAGTGCACAGAACTTCCATGGTCCACTGGTTCATGAGCCATGTGCATCCCTCATCCTCAGGATCATTACTTCTATGAGGCAGAGTAGCTGGAGATGGAGACAGGGAGGCAGGAGACCTGATAGTTCCATACTTCAGATATCTGGAGACATTCTCCCATCCAACCCTTGGCACAGCCCGTTGGGCACCTGCTTGGGGCTCAACCATGGGGACCAGGGAGCAGAGGGCTGTGTGACCCCAGAGCCTGACACAGCCCCTGGCTGGGAGGCAGCCACCTCACCAGCCCCTGGCAGATGGGCTCGTGATCCAGGTTGAAAAGTTGAAGAAACGCAGAGAAACCGGGAGGAGCCCCTGAAATCTTTATTAAAGCGCTCAAGCGGATAACACAGCGCCAGTGTCTTTAGCAGCTTATTCCTGCTATCACTTGATTTTGTTAAGTGCTTTTTTTGGACCCTCATCAGTGAACAGCTGCCAAGCAACTCTAAATACTATTACTGTCAGAGGCCAAATAAAACTCAACTGTATTTACTGAACAGGTAGCAATTGCTCTCTTGCTAGATACCAAATCAAAATGATCAGGATTTTAGTTACATTTAATCGCCTGGGCACTGGAATTTGTAACAGGTTGGAATGGACACTGTCACATTATTAACAGCTCCCTTTCTAGAAGACAAAGCACAGTTCACTGAGCAGATGTATTGAAGGCAACACCTTGCACTCAGCTGGACTTGGATCAAAGATTATCTCTCCTGACAGAAGGTGCAAAAGAGGAAAGGGGGAAATTTTCACTATTGCAAACAATTAAGACTGGGAGCAAAGGGGCCCCCATCACACATTTCCCCAAGCTATTCAGCACGCTTTATCTCACTAAATGCTTTGGATAAATACACTGTTGTCTGACATTTCTATCTCTAACACTGCAGTGAAACTGAAACCACAACAATAATGAAACAGATTCAGAAAAAGCAACCCCAAACCCAACAGCCCATCTCCAGCGGACTCTGGCCAGCCTCTTTTTTCTGCTCTTAAGTTAGTTTGGCAAACAGGTTAGGAAACATTTCCAATGCATCTTAGGGCTCCAGCCCTATGGGGAGAGTTCAGCAGGGGCAAGGAGCAGCAAGAAGATTCCCACTCCTGGTGTGTGTCCTCTAGCCTGTCACACCACACCTCCATCCCTCCGTTCCCCCATCAATGAACCAGATGCCTGAAAAACCTCCCTGATGAAGGCAATGCATAAAGTTTTAGACATTGAAATAGCAATTTACTGACATTGGGTATCCCTTCCAATGTTGCTGTATCCATCAGGTCTGCATACAAGAAAGCTGAGCCAACTTGCATTAATTTGCATAACTACCATGTATTTAACTTCCCCATTTTGTCCTAAATGAAGAAGGGGACACTGTACAAACTGAATTTAAAATAGCAGTTCTCATTCACTGACCAATATCAGAAGATAGAGGAAGAGTGTGAGGCCACAACAGACGCACAGCTGTTACTAGAGCACAAACAGTACTATCAACTAACTACTTTACGAGGGATTTGTTTTGCTTTACAGAGGTGTTCTGCAGGGGTTGCCTATAGCACTTAAAGCCCTCAGGGCTATTTGACTCTGGCAGAAGTCCCCCTTGAAGCTTCAGCCAACACATAGCAGAGGGTTTGGTGCAACACCTCTGCGGAAGGCACCGGGCATTTTGCCCTTCATGCACACCCAGCTTTGCTAGTTGCTGTCTGCAGTTTTGGAGAAAGTGGAGATAGGTCTGTGCCCTCATGTGCATCCTTACCCAGTCATCCTCCAGCTCCTTCCCATGTCCTTGCAGGGGTTGAGTTGCACCTGGGATAGAGGGATGTACAATAAATTAAATAACCCAGTCATTTCTGCAGTGATAGTCTTCCAGTTTACTGAACTGGGTGAGAGCACCTCTCTGTGGAAACTGTCCTTGCATGGCCAGGTGTTTAAAGGCTCAGACCATAAGTCTCCAACAAGGACAGCAAACAATTTCATGCTCTTGGTGCCACCCCTCAGGAGAACAAAGCAGAACCATGGAGCTTCATGGCTTAATGATCCAAGGCAGGAGCCCATTGTGGGGAAGGCAGAGCTCTGGAGATGGCAGGATAATGTGAGGTGCAGATCAGCACCCCTGTAATAAGCCACACTAATGCTGAACTGTGTGGAAGGCAACTCGGGAAATAGAATAATCTACTTGGCTGAGCAGCACTTTCTCTCTTTGGATTGAGGCAGACTGCAGAAAGTTGGAAAGAAGCTACAAAGAAATGGCACATGGGGTCCCATAAACCCTTGCAAACTGAAGTAGGGAGGCCAAGCCCAGTTTTCTGCTTTTACCTGATTCAACTTCGCTTCCTTTTATCTCCTGTAGGGGCAGAGAGCAAAGATGCACAAGATTTGCACAGCAGGATGCAGAAGCACGGTGGGCAACTGTGCTGTGTATTCCTGGGAAGGTAGTAAGCAAGGCTAGTGCCCTCCACTGGCATTTTCCACCTAATTTCCTTTTGAGCCATTGTTCTCTCTCTGCAGAGTGCAGGGGCCTGATGCAAAAGGCTCTTTGTACCACTCTGCACACCCACCACCTCTGGCCAAAACCCACAGAGCAGATTTTGCCACATGCGTAAGAGAATCTGCTATTTTTTCCATCCATTTCCCCAGACCAGTGCTCTCTCCAAGGCTTGCCAAAGGACTTAGAGGATCAGTCCAGTGTGGTGGGCCCCTCTGCACAAAGAGCAGTGGCTCACTCCAGTTTCCTGCATTGCAGCAGAAAAACCCTCACCCAGCACCACCACAGCCAGTGGGTGCTCCACATTGATCGTACAGGGACTCTTGATCAGAGCTTGTATTCTTAGAAATTGCCAAGCCCAAAAAGATAGGAAAACAAATAAATAATAACACTTCCCTTCTGGTGATTGCTATTGTACTGATCTATCTGGAAATCCCATTAGTTACTTGCTTTTGACCAGGGCTGTTCCTCCAGGACCAGGAGATGCAGCAAGCATTCCATCACGCTGGCAAAAGAGCACATCTGAAGTGTGTTTTAATTAAAACCTTCCTACTCTTGTGCTTTTTGTAGTATTTGCATGTAGCTGAACTTTGGCCCAGCTGCTGTGGAAGAAATATCATTTATTGCTGGGTTGTCTGTCACCTCAGTGCTACTCTTGGCTCTTCAGAATGAGCTCTCCCCTCCCTGTCCCCACATCCTCCCCAGAGTGGGGAAAGAAAGGGCAGTAATCTGGAAAAAAGTACTAGCCAGCCCTACTACTTGTATTACATTAGCCCTTTGCAAGAAATACAAGTGTCAGAAGTAGCATTTTGGAAATCTTTCAAGGAATGAGCAAGGGGTTTGCTGTCAAAATATATTGCAATAGCAACCACAACAGAAAACGTGGAAAAACATGCCAAGCCTCACTGAAACAACACCTCTCCAATGAGAAGTAATCCAGGGGAGAAAAGCATTTCAGCCTAATACTATAAAACACTAACTGGGAACCTGTAATGCATGCACATTGAGAGCTGGAGCTCAGTTCTGATACAGCAAAATCCTTCCTGGGATACAGAAGCCAGCCTGCTGTGTGAGTGCAGACACCAGGCACAACAGCAACCAAGGGGAAAATATCTGGCCATATGAACAAATGAATATTACAAACTGCTTAATAAAGAAGGGTCATGCTCACAGCAAAAGAAAACAGACCGAAGGAAAAAGGGATTAGAGAACTGCTGGGTGGCCTTGCAGCACAGAGAGCCACCCTCTTCAAATGTGGGCCCAGTTAGGCAGCAATGTGGCACAAGGACATGAAGAGGGAAAAGCACCTGAAGTGTCTGAGCTTTACCAAGCTCTCACAGATACCCACAAGGGTGGGTAACCTCTGTGTTCTGTCCAGCATGTGTCCTGCATGTTCATACACACACAAATGCACAGAATCACAGAACCACTAGGCTGGAAGAGACCTTCAAGATCATCAAGTCCAACTCATGCCCTAACACCTCAACTAAACCACGGCAACCTCAACTAAACCATGGCACACACGCTGCCATGAATGTACTTACACATTCACACTCCTACAAATTCATTTTATTAGCATGATGGGTGCATGGGAAAGGAGAAATGCCCTGTGAAGCTGCTATACCCTGAGCAGTGCTTCTATAGCACAGCTCTCTCAGTGCACAACTACTGAAACACTAATGTCCAAACTCCTGTTTCCTCCACTGTTATATTTAACCTTTGAGGGAGATTACTATAAAGAGCTTACTTGGTTTGGTACTGCAGCCAGAGAACAAGTGGGTTGTTTTACTAAATGCCTGCAAGTCCACTGCTATTTCTCTAACAGCACTGAAAGTATTTTTACATTCTTTTTTTGGCTGTTTTGGAGTCCTGATGTTTTAAGAGTACTCTCCAAAGTATCGTTTATGCAGACTATTAAAAATGTAAAACTACTTTTAATGCTAAAATCAGAGAAATAACATAGGAGACAATGGAATTACCAGCTTGCAGACTGAGACTAAAGAGCTGAATGGGACTTTATCAGCAGAGAAATTCAAAAGCAACATTCATGGGGGGAAAAAAAATCTATAAATTGATGTCATCTGGGCAGTGGAACCATTTCAGATGCTTTACTTTTGCTCTCTGCCAGGTACTGTGCTCAGCACAACACAAAGAGAACTCCCTGGCCTTGAAGAATATGTTTTAAAGGGATTAGAATTAGATTAGTATAAGATTACTTGGCAATCCTTTAAAAATATGCCAGCAAAATGGGAAATAAGATTTTAAACCAGCTCTATCACTCTTGTAATGTAACATGAGTAATGCCCTGTAAAAACACAAGTTTCTTAAAGCTCTGACCTTGTGAAGTTCTTACTACACCTGATGGCAGCATGGCCTGCTCTATGCTTTTTGGAAAAAAGTCAGTATTTGCTACTCATACACCTCCAAAAACCCGGTCTCAGATCAATACCTGCTACTTTACCCCAAGCCTGAGGTGATGTTGCTCTGGGATTCTGGTGGCTCGGGGATGTTACAGAGCGGTGTCAATCCTGCTGGTCACAGCATCTCAAGCCAAATATTTGGGCAGCTCTTTCTCCCTCACACCCATCTGCATGGCACCATGTGGGTACAGTCCATGGATTCATTTTCCCCAGGTATAACCCAGGATTTACTTCTTGGACCTCATGCCTCACGAGTAGCACACTTTGAAGAAGACTAATGGCTTTATCATAAAGATGTTTGTCTCACTGCCACTGGGAGATGGTTAAAACCTGAGCCCTTCTAAACAATACACAATGGTTGTCATCAGCTGAATCTCATAATGAGATCTTCAGCATCCTTCTTTTTCCCTTTTTCAGGAGGAGGGTGGATAGAGACAACTATTTCTTACTATTGTTATTTTTGTCTATAAATAAGACGTTTTAATTTCATGTCAAAATTGAAAGGTCTGTCTGCAGATGCAGGAAAATGGTTTTTATTTCATCTTTTAATGTCCTTATATATCAACCACAGGCTTGTCTCACGTACTTCCAGAAAAAAATGACCTCTAACTAAAAGTCATATTGTAATGTGGGGATTTTTTTTTCATATTCCAAAGACTTGTGTCAGTATTCAAGCATGTATTTCTAATATGTGAAGTACAACAAAAAGACTTATAACAACTATGAAAAAGTAGCAATTACCGATAGGGGAGTTGTAAATAAAACTGTAAAATATTAATCTGATCCATAATTCATTTGCTAGCAGACATCCAGCCATCTGGGCTGGGGTGAACTCATGACTCCGGAATAGGAAGCTGGATGAAGATTTTGCATTCAGTATAAATGCAGCCATCACCAAAAAACAACAAAAAAATCAAACAACCAACCTTTTGCACAGCACCGGCTTTCAGGTTTTACTTTGCCAGTGTGTTTGCTTTTCACGACCTGCGATTGCACGCTCAGATTGCAGGAGACCATGCTTCAAAAATATACCAAAATACTTCTTGAAGCTGATTACCAGCATATGCATGGAACTTCACAAATGTAATTATTCTCTGTCTGGCTGAACCTTCACTGGCAGATCAACACTAATTTTCACATCTCCCTGAACATGGAAGGGTGTTCACAGCCAGCAGAAAGATCCTGCTGCTAGGGGCAGTGCAGGGTGCACCTAGCTTTAAATAGAGACTATGGTCTTTGAGGCAGTACAGTTTACTTGCACATATTAAAATACCCCTGTATTCACCCAACCTGGTATGGAAGACATTCCTTGCTTTTAAGATAACATTGTTCTAGGTTAAATGCTGCAATACCTGGGTTAACACGCTGGAAGCCAGTGCTGCATCTCTAAATGGCAGTGCTTTCCACAGAGATGGGCAATTGCAAACCTTAAAACCTCTGTTTATGCCACTAATAGCTCCTCTCTGGCCAGTGTGAATCTAAAGCAGAATTTAAACTACTAGACATACCAAATTCATAAAGGATTGCCTGCAGCCGTTAGAATTTTCTCAGAGTCCATAAAATAATTAGACAAATTCATGCGAGAAAAATCCATTAAGGGCTATAAAGCACAAAGAGGTGTTCCCTGGAGGTTGGAGAGCGCTCTCAGGAAGCCCTGGGACGTGTGTGCTTCCTGCTCTTAGCCCTTCTATGGTATCCACTAGTGACCACTGCTGGGAAGGTGATGCAGCCCAGTGGATCAAGTACAGTTACAATGGATGTTTAAAGGCAAGCCCTGCCTAACATGCTGGCTGTGGAAAGGCAGTTTTCCAGAAGTAAGCATCTGCTTAAGCTTTTGCAGACCCTGGGCTAGCAGTTCTGGCTGAAAAGTAGAGCTGCAAGACCAGTCTTGCTTCTTGTGTGAGATGATGGAACATGCTGCCTCTACTGGAGCATCCCCTTGGAAATTTTCTGTTACTCCTGAAGAAAATAAATAAACTGCTCCTTTCCCACACCAAACCAATAAACCTGTGAAGACTTCAAAGTTGGAAGAATCAGACCCTGAATGCTACAGGACTTGGACCCATCCATTCCCAAAGGCAATCTCTGGAAATGTGGTTCCCATCTCTTGCCTCATTTTCTGATGTCTTCCCAGACTGTGCAGGGCTGCAGTCTCTTGGTTTCAAGAGCATGCAGATACTGATGTAAGATTGCAGCAAGCTCTACGTTGCAGGTTTCCCTTTCCAAATCGCCCTTGGCTGCTTTTCAAAGAATGTACACATCCTGACTGCTATGGAAAACACCTTCTCCCTTACCCCCCTCCACTGCAGCATCCCAGACTGCGCAATTAAAGAAGGACAGTGGTTTTCAGCACACTTTCCCGCTCCAAGAGCCTTCAAGCATCTAGTGGTGTTTGGTCAAGTAAGAACCTAGCCATGCCTCCCAGACAGCACCACAGTTTGCCAGGTTCTGTCCTCCAACACCTTTGCTTAAAAAACACTGCTGCTCCACAGGATGCAGCTTCTATCTCTGGTTTGGCTTCAGGCATGCAGACTCCTTGAGGCATTAGATACATTAATTCCTCCTCTATTAGCAGGCACATCTGTACCTTTCTTCTCCTCCTTGCCCAGAAGGAGGGCAAAAATATCATACAGGTCACAGAAGAGGATTGAACACTGGCTTCTGACTTTTCAAACAGAAAACAGGCAGGGGGTTTATCTAAAAACACACACAGAGAAGGTCTTTAAGTGCAAAGGAGTCTGTGGCATCTGGGATGCCGGCAGGAGAACTGCCCCACTCTCACACCCCCCACCTCCAGGCCAGTTCTGTGCCTGAAGCCATTCCCAGCATGGGACTTGCTGACATCAAAAGCAAAGAAAATTGCTCGGCTGTTTAGGCTGGCTTAAAGTGAACACTCCTGGCAGGTTTTAAGCCTAGAAAGGTTTTAAACATTGCATCTTTCCAGTGTGCTCCTGCGATGATACAATGGGCATGCAGGCAACCGTGAGTCAAAACTGCTTGCTCCCTATGGACCCATTACGAGACACGCCTCTGACCAGGACGTCATGGAGGGTCCTTTCTGTACACAGGGCAGATAAGATGAAGGACCTCAAGGGAGATGCACATCTCTGTCCAGAGTGACAGCATACCTTAATCATCCAGCTTGGTGAAAGAGAAAAAAAAAAGTCATGCAGTTGTCACTTGAAAAGCAAACTTCAGTATTAGCAGTACACGCAGACTGCTCTCTGGGAACCATTTAAATAGGTGGAGGTTTCAAAAATATGAAAACTGAGCAAGACCATGAGCAAGGGAAGGATGGCTAACTAGATCCTATCATTGCCACTTATGAATTATTCACTGTGCTCCAGCCCATGTGCACGAGGCACACTTTTTAACATACTGTGAGACTGCATTACAGATGGCTCCCTGCCATCTGTGCTGGGAAGTCCCTTGGACACATATTTTGCAGCAGTGCCATAGGGAAAAACCATGCTTGGGTCAACTCCTGTGCCTACAAAGGGAAGAAGGTCATCTGTCTGCCTGCTACACCTCTAGGGTAGCCACAACGGAGGCCAGCACAATTTCTATCTCTCATGGCTTGTGGCATTGCTCATCCTTTCTAGACACATGTTTTCCAGCAGAAAAACACCAGCAAAATCCCACAGAAACAACAGAGATTGCCAGAGGGTTACAGGAAAACTAGTCCTGTATTTGGAGCCTAAGGCCACTGCGTCCTGCATGGATCAGCTCCATCCCAAGTACTGCCAGGTCTCCAAGGACTGGGGGAGCAGAAGAATGCTGGGGTCACCAATGGATATTAGCAATCTTCTAAGATTCTAATCAAAGCCTCTTCTTGTGCACAAAAGTTTACTGTTCCCTCTCTGTATTTCCAAATTTGATTTCAAAAGTTCGGAGTAAAATTACATCAATCTGAAAATGCCAGATGGATTGCGAGCACCAATTCTTCTACTCATTATTTAAAGAGAGGAGAGAGGAAGGGGGACAAACTATTTTGGAGAGAACCACTTTTTTTTTTTTTTTTTTCCAGGAAGGAATCCCTTTGAGAGTCTAACCCAGAGGTAGTTTCTGCTGCCAAAAGCTGCCATGCCCAGAAGAGGTGGTGTGCATGAGGACTCACTGCTTGCACATTCTTTGCAGTTCTGAAATGAGCATGGTCTTCTTGGGATGGACAAAAGCCAAACCAACAAAACAGACCCTGGCATTTCTCTGCAGTGCTGGGTTACTGAATACGTGCCAGCAGGACTCCAGCAGCCAGACCTATCCCATGGCATGCAATTTTTCAATTTCCTGCAGCCAACAGATCTTGTAGCAGGATTTCTCCTACTGCTGCAGTTGGCCTTGTGTCACTGATTCAAATTCATTAACCAGCCTCTGTGAAAATATAATCACCATCAGAAAACCTGTGCAAGGGAAAAGATGAGACACAAGAGCTGCACCTCTTGGAGATAATTCCAGGGGGAAGGTGGGTGGACTGAGACTCCCTGAAAGGAGATGTCCCCTGCCTACTCTTACTTGAGAAAGGACTGTTGAAGTCAGTCTATACCCAGAATCACTGGGCATGGAGCACTTCATTACTTGCCTCAAAGGACACTTTTTGGAGGCACCTTGAAAAACCAGATACTCCCTTTCCATGCTTGGCAGTTAGTCAGGTTTGCAAAGTCCCTCTTTCCATCTGCTTTATTTCTGGCATGGGCAAACCCATGACGGCCCAGGGGAGTGCTGTAAGAGCACATCACTGGGAAGGCCATTTGATGCTACAGCTCCAGCAGACAGGCCTGGCTCACCTCACAAACTCATGTTGGGACTAGCCAGAGAGACAAGGAAACACAGTCACCACTGCTTTATTTACACCGCAGTTTGGTTGAACCTTCTCTTGAATCAACCATGAGAACACACAGATGCAATTTCAACACCACACAGTGTATCAAACACCCACAGCTTGATCCACAGTATCTCCTGTGATTGTGGCTGCACTAAGATAAACAGGGAGACTTAATCAGAAGCTACACTTACCCACTCGTCCTTAGCATGGGACACATTTGTCACAGGTTTCCCATTTCCTCTAAGAGACCTTCCAATACAAAGCTGCAAGTGATAACTGTGCAAGGGGGCTATTCTTGGCCTGATGTAGCTATGTGGATAAATTCTGCTGCAGCTATGGAGAGTTTGGGACATAAGTCACAAACCAGGACCTTTTCCTCACTGTCTGCACTGATTGGCAAGGTATCACCTCCTCATGCACAGCTACATTTACTGAGATGTACCACCACACATCAGGGAAAATCCAGTGGCAGCAATGAAATACCAATGCAAACCCACTAACAGGAAAATATACTTCTTCCAACAGCAGAGTTAGTGGCAGCAGCCTTCACAACAGGAAAACAGTAAACAGCATTAGGACCGTGACACCCACTGATCTGCACTAAACAGGTGCCTTTAACAGGTGTCATACTGCTGTCCTCTAATATTCCTCCAGCAGATTCCATGCCACATCTATCAGCAGCACTCCCAGCATGCCTTTATTTCCTCTCCTCAAGAAACATATGAATGATCTGTCCAACACTTCAACAATCCAGTTTAATTACTAGGACAGGTATCTGCACTTCCTTGCTGCTGGCTGACAAGCCTGTGCACGTACACCTGGGTAGCAGGAATGAGATGCAGCCCTGCTCCAGCTAGTGTTTTTCTGTTCCATAGTGAGGATCTGCCAATCTACATCCAGCTGTCACACTGAATTGCCCACTGGGTTTCCTGGCTGAACCTTGTCTGGAGAAGGCAGGGGGTGGCTCCAGTGATCTGGCAGCGCAGTCCTCACAGTCTCAAATGCCACCTGTTAACAGGAAGGGCTTCATGGTGGATAAATGCCGCTGGGGAGCCCTGAATTAAATGGCAGAAGTAAGCCAGATAGCAAAAGGAAGAGACCATAAAACACAGAGCATGAGGGACAAGAGAAGGATAGGTCAATCTCCAGGGCTTTACAGAAGTTGTGTGATGTGCCTGGTGTGTTGATGCACACGGAAGGAGATGTAATAGTGTTCTTGCCTCCCATCATACCTCCAAGTGACAGGGGACAATGGCAACTCCATGCCTGTGTCCAGAGTGACAGGTCATTTCAACTTCTGGGAAAAAGAAGGGCAGACAGATCAGAGCCCTGGACAAAGGAATAAATCAGTCTACATGATCTCTGTCTGTACAGTACAGAACCAAGAATAACACAGTATGAGTGAAATCCTAGCCCTACCTCGTTGGAGAAGCAGTGACAACGTACCATACCTCATCAGCCTGAGCCCAGTCACTTTAGCATCACAGTGTAGAAGAGGGATTAAATTTCCCAAAGTCACTAAAACCAATTTTCTTAGGGTAACTGTTTGTAAAGCTTAGGTGTTTTAGCAATTTTTAATCAAAACAGACTCTTAGAAATTTCCCTTTCCCAACGGGAAAGACAGCCATTTTTTTCCTGGTTTAGTGGATGGATACACCAACATACGAAGAAGTGGAGGTATCTCCAAATAGCCTAGTGTAAAAGGAAAAAGTCACAAATCCTAAAAATGTGTCCTAAAAATGAAAGGAAACATACTGAAGACTGCAGTAATTATAACCTATGAGACAAGCACTGCCCACCTCCCACCCCCCATATTTGAAGAGGCCATAGTCCAGCCCTCCATCCTGGAGACTTCCACCCATTCCAAAGAGAGGTCTGCACTGGGTCTGATTGGCTCAGGCTCCCATCCCAGACATTCCCCCAGGCTGAAGATCCACTTACCTGCCTGGTTTGTGGTTACATTTACAGACACAAACTGCCGGGCTCCGGGGCTCTGGTCGGACACTCCATTCACTGCCTCAATTTCAAAGGTATAGTTTGTATGAGCAAGCAGATCCACCATCATGACAGAGGTGTTTTTCAGGCCGGTTTGCTGGGGGAGGTACCTGACATGACCGCCACACGCCTCACACAGACCCGAGTGTGAGCTGCACTTCTTGCATGCAATATAATAAGACACATCTTTCCTTCCACCAGTATCAGCAGGGGGAATCCATTCCAGAAAGACACTAGTCTCGTTAACATTTGAGATGGCACTCCGAGGAGCAGAGGGGGGTCCTGGTTTGCAAAGTGAGAAAAACACATGGTAAAAACAGTATCATCAGTCATCTTGCTCGCTAGTACTCTCTAGGCTGAAAGGAGATGCCCCGTTGCTCACGGGGACCATTTGCAACAACATCTGAAGAACTGGGAAAACAGGGATCTGTTTGAGCACTGTCACCTCGCTCAGGAGGTCTATGTTGGGATGCAGTCACCTGTGTGGGAAAACAGGACACAGGGCTGGCTCAAACCCAAGAGGAGGAGCACTGTGCCCTGGGGCACTGTCTCTGGTGCTCTCCTTGCTTTTCCTGCGAAGGGATTAGCAAGTCTTTGCCCTGTCCAAGTTCCTGTTGGATTCACCAGAGCCAAGATACCTCCTCCTCACCCCACTGCCCCTGTACCACTAACCCCTGGGTCCTTAAAAAAAGACACACACTGGGGTTTTCACACCACCCAGGTACTCAACTCAGATGCCAAATCTTTCCTCTGCATGCAGCCGCCTCTTCCCATCAGCCATTTGGCAGCAGTGAGACCAAAGCTTAGGTATCCAAATCACACTTAAGTGAGATGCTTGATGCAGCCCAAAGCAGATGGTGATCTACACGGGCCACTGGAAACACGGCTGTGTCCAGCCACTCCATGGCAGCCCTCCTGGTCCCCGCCGGGCTGCGGCACGGCTGGTTACCCACGCCGCACTTGCTTACTTTGCCAAGCCTCCCTGCTCAGGATGCCAGCATGGCACTGGCAAGGCTACCCAAGGAGGAACAGCTGCTGCAGAGGTACCAGAGCACCTGCACAAAGTGGGCTGCTTCTCCTCATCCTGGTGGGAAAGGCCACGGCTGGGCAAGCAAAGCCCACCTGGAGGCACCTTCAAGACTTGCTTCCTCGCAGAAGGTGCTGCAAGGTTTTTGTTCTGAACAGCCTTGTGTAGCACAAGAAGGGCAAGCTGCAGATACACCCTGAAGACAATGTGAAAGGACAAGCAGGAGTCTCATGCAAGATATCCTCGTGTTAAGTACTCAGGGAATGCTAACGAATGAGGAAGAAAGAGGAAATTTATCAAAGCAAGCCAGGATGGATTTTAGTCACAGCACCACCAGAAACTATACAGCCAAGGCTGGGATTTTTGCAAGGGAAGGCAACACAACACACTCCTCTACAGTTTGAATGAAGTTGTCAAAACCCGTGAGCAGTTCTTGAAAAGGGTCCAACAAGTAGCTTCACTAGCTAGACATCCATATGAATCTTAACAGGCTGACTTAGGCTGTCATCTTCTCGTTTTGTTGTGATAACTAAACTCGATTTGTTATTTAAAACAGGCAGTGTTGCAAAAATGAAATCACCTTATAAACCAGAAGCATTCTCCTCCATTTCCTTTTTCTATTTCCCTCTCTGAGTCTATAAAATTTGTAACACTGATAAACTGAAACACTGTAATGATTTCAACTCAAGCTGTTCTGATTCAATGAGAAACTCACTGCCAGAGGAAATAAATAATCCTGATGTATTTTTTTCTTTTGTTTTTCAGAGGAAAAGCAGTTGAAGAAAAAAACTAAGTTGGCTTAGGAAATGCCAGATCATCTTTGTTTTGTTCTGTGATCCCTTCAGATCCCTACAAACAGGGAGCAATCCACTCCCAAGCTGTACCCCAGGGATCCAGCACTATTGAGCTAATGACACCAACATACAGCCCAAGTCAGGACTATTTTCTGCAGTGTCATACTTGTACTGATATAATGGAAACTATGGAATTCATCACTGGAGCTGTATGGAGTTATATGTGCTGCACTTGAGGATTTTTTATACCTTTTTTACTGGTTAAATTGCCCTATTTTTTCTTCCACTGGATGAATGCCCTTTTGCTGATGCCAGTACTCTAGGAAAAAATAAAGAACTCAGGCACAAGAAACACTTACTGGCCAACGTGTCTTTAACAGAGGATAAATTATTACTTTTGTAAAGTCACCAGAGGTTTTTACTTGCTTTGTACAGAAAAGTCAGCTACTCTTCTTGAAGGCTTAAAAACATCAGCTTCAGTGGAAATGCTTTAAAACTGGCTTTTGTAACCTATAAAATTAGTGTTCTCACAGGGCCTCAGAGAAAGGTCTTTAGTAGAATCCTGAAGCAGTACCTGAATAAAACTTGGCTAAACCCCAGCAGGGAGAACAAAAAGGTGTTTTACCTTCAGAATAGGGAGGCCCTAGATCTGCTAAGGTGGTCTGCTTTAATTTCCAAACTCCTGTTGTCAAGCGCACAGATATTAGTCTACTGACTTTTAAAAACATAGATGTAATTTTTGAATTTGCTATTTTATACCCTCAGATTCACTCCTTTTGCACTACAGTTTTCTGACAAGAGGCAAACACTTTCTGAAAACAAAAATATTGATATTTTCCTTGCTGGACAGGAAACCTGTTGTTTACTGATGCACATATTTTAAAAACATAACCTAAGAGAGAAATTACCCTGAAGGCAGAAATATATGTATGTAAACACTCGAAATAAACTGCAAAGTTTTTGCAAGTAGACTATTACAGTAAATACAATAAAGTCTTCAATTTGTCCCATGTGTCATAATACTACAAATATTTCCTCAACATGCTCTGAGCAACAAGAAGGCTACTTGTAAGAGACATGAGGAGAAAAGAAAAGGGTGGAACTGTTTTGGTTTTAAAGAGATGTTGTGCAAGGAACTGAAGCTAGGATTACTTAGTTAAGAAAAAATAAAATGCAATTACTTTCTGGAAGATGCACAATAATACAAAGAGAAATATCCATCAGGACCAAAATTTTTTCTTTTTTGTCTGAGAGCACTAATTATTTTAGGCTGCATCACAGCACTATTTCAAAATAGTTTCAAAATTACCAATCATTACTGATAAAACATACTTTAAAAACTGGAAAAAATGAACAAAAATGTACTCCTCCCTCGCCCTGTATTTAGCTGAGCAAGTGACAGTGATATAGCAGCTAGTTTTCTTTAGTGATGCTGGTGGTGGTGCTGGTGCAGAGTTTCATGCAGCTTGGAACTGAAAAACACTCACTTTAAATTAAGAAAATGTGATTTTACAGCTATACTGAGTGGCAAGGGGACTTTGCAGGTGTAGACCTGAAAACAAACATTGATGTATTCTCTAAAATTAACTGCATTTCGTGTTGAAGGAATCCTATGAATATTATTAACTTCTGTGGCAATAAATAATAAAAACATTAAAAAAAAACACCCTTGCAATAATTTCCTACCAGTCATGACTCAAGTCTCTCTCACCTTTGTTTTAGCTCATGATGAGCCGTTGCCTTCCAGATATAACTGGACTGGTTTAGAACACCAGTGTTGCTACCTAGTCTTTACTGCCCCTGCCAAAATCTTCTACCCCTGCTGTTGAGCTGGAGCAGCACATGGAGCCCTCCTCATCACCTTCAGCACAAACAGAGCAGTATTAGGACAAAATCCTAAGAAAAGATGCATGGGGAAGGTGTGGCTGACAGAAGCACATGGAGAAGGCTCAGATACTCCACCCTGGTTTTGGGGTGGTAGGCGTGAATGCCAGCAGAGGTGCTGCAATGCCCTCAACTGCGGCTCTGGGGTTTGCAGTGGGAAGCAGAAGCTGAGCTGTGCCTTGATGGGTATTAAACTTCTCATCTGCCCCAGAAGGACTCGGTACCCTGCCAAGCCATACCCTAACAGAGCTTCAGGCACCACGTCTGGGCTTTAAACTAGCTTACAGTAAGCTCTCAAAACAAAAGTAAAACCCCCACTGAAAGAAAACCACCCAAACAGTAAAAGCCAACAAACTCAGTCACCACCAATAAATAAGCACAAAATCCCCAAACAAACATAAAAAGAAAATCCCATGGCATTTGCAGAGTTGGAAATTACAGCCTTCACCTGGAGGGTTTGAACTGCACTAGAAACCTGGGAGAGACAGGCTCTTGAACTTCATTTCTTTTTAACAGGAGTTGTTCACCTCACTTGCTTGTGCCTCTCTGAACCCTGCTGATGCTGCTCAGGCCATAGGCATTCATAAACATCCTCATCCAGGATGGCAGCTCCTTCCCTGGTTAATGCACCAGCAGGATAGACTGCATGTGTACCTTTCCACTCTGAGAAGGGCAGAGAGCAACACCACTGATGGTGGGCAGTAGGCACAGAGGCATAACTCTCTCTCAGTTGCTGGCTTTGGCTCTGTCTGCACAGAAAAGCCTACTTTATGAGTGTTCCAGAGCTCAGTGTGTTTCCCAATACCATGCTGGACCACATTTATCTGAGTTTTTAAAGTCAAGCCAAGGGGTAAAATGAACGTCAAGAAATGCTGGTATCAGATTTTTCATGCTATAACCCACCCTGGCTATGCCTCCAAAAGACTCTGGCACACCTATTTAATAAACTGGGAAGCGCTTGCATGACTCACCCCCCAGACCTCTTTGATCTGACAGCACCAGTGACTCCAATGTTGCCTAAGGCTGCCTTCTCCTTCCCTGCAGCACAGCTTCCAACAGCCATGCTCCTTTGCCTGGTGAAAATCAAAGGCAGAGTTCAAGGGGCCCAATTCTGCTCCAAGTGCCTCCTGCAGGCAAGCAGAGAGCTGCCAAGGGCAGTTTCCTTTGAGAGAGTGTCTCTCCAACAGGAACAGACTTTTTTTTTCTCTTTTTGAAGTGGAAAGATGGGGAGTTAGGAAGGACATCTGTATTCACTGGGAAAGGCACAAAAGCTGCTACCATCCCAACATGATACAAAGTACTTCCCTACAGTATGGAAGACACCACTGCACCATTGTCCAGTGGCTCTGAGTATGTATGGAGTCATAAACCTACTTTTTCCTCCATTGCTTAAGTTTCTTGGAAGCCCCAACTGCTCCTGCACCAGTAGTTCAACTCCATTTCACTTCTGCACCACAAAAGTGACATTTGGAGCGTGACAGTCCCAGCTCAGATCTGTGCTCTACTCAGCAGGACTAGCTGGGGGCATGGAAATTGTGGCCTTAAGTGTCTGAAACAAACTGAACAAGGGACTTTCAAGGTACAGCTTACAGAATGGCAGGAGAAGGGTAAAATTAGTGATTCTGATTACACCAACTCCACCCTGGAGTCCCAGTAGCCCCATGTGCCTGTTATACTGCCCACCCCCTACACCCAGGGGATAAGTTCCACATTTTGGAAAAGAGTGTTGAGAAGAGTGACCATCTCCAGGCAGACTGGAAAGATAGGGCTCTCTCCCAGCTTGTTTCCTGAAAATGAGCTACGGGATGACACCAAGCAGGGCCATGGAGATTCTATCCTGTGGTTAATTCCACATGCGTGCCCCACGCTGGCACCCACGCACACACCGACAGGGAGTCCGGTGCCATGCTAATGGCTGAGTCCACCCAGCACTGCAGGGGGACAGATGGAGCATTTGCTCATTACAAAAACTCTTCCTGGCTTGGATGCCAGCTTTCAAAGCAAAAAAGCACAAAAAAGCTTCTTCTCCTGTAACAGGAAGTACGGTGGACAAAGACAGTGACATTACAAGTGTGTCAAGGCTAGCTCAGACTCCAGTGCAGAGACTGAAAAAGCACATTAGTTAGTATCATAATGTCTAGTCACAGTACAGGAACAGCTTGAAAGGATTAAAAACAACCCTATAAGCACATGCTTACTTGTACAGGCCATTGTAGGTGGGTCTGATTCCTTCCTAAAATAGTGTTCTTCACACAGGCAAGATGTGGATGCTTCATCAAGTGTGTAGCTGTGAGGGGGACATTTGCTGCAGGATGGACTGTGGGGTGAAGCTTTGAAGAACCCAGGTCTGCATACTGTGAAAAGAAGAACCACAGGCTAAGCTCTCCCATCATAAAATTAGTCTCTTCACATTTCCTTTTAAAAAACCCCCGTATCTTCAGCTATAAAACAGACAAATACTCATGAGCGATTTAGTTTGCATATTTTAAAACAGTCTATGCCACTAGCAGATAGTGCATACTTAAATATCTGCATGAAAAGAGAATGTGAATTTGTTGATTATTTCTTTCCCCTAGCATCTGCCATTGCTGGATATTTATTTTCCTTGTTGAATGCATTAGAGGTAACATCATCTGGGCTCTGCTTTAGAAAACATTACTGTGATTTTTTTTTCATTCAGTCTTAGGAACACAGGTAAAATACATTTCATGGTTTTTTGTTTAAGATGTTCTACACCCAGAAATCAATGTCTCAGCAAGCAAATAGCAACACAGTGGTGGAGGGGATCTCAAGATCAACATCTTTAAGACACTGTGATAAGGCTACTTCCCTAGGGTCTTTCCCCCTGCAAACCTGTGAGGAATTTTAAAGTGCTCCATATGACAGGCTGTTCTGGGTATAGTCTGAACTAGGCATGCTAACCATACAAGATATTGCTTCCAGCTCCAATACATATGCATGACGAGGCACAAGGACTTGATCTGAGAGCTACTTTTTTTCTTACAAATCCATGGCTATGGGTAGCTTGGGATTTTTTTAAAAGTAGTTTGAAATGAATACAGTAATATCTTGTTTCCATCCTCCTGAAACAAGTGCTTTTTCACCTATGCAAAGCTCTCTGCACTTCACCTTTGTGTGCACACTCAGCCAGAAGCAGTGATAGTCACAGTTTTGCAAGTGTTTTTTTAGGAAAAAGCCCAGCTGGCTCTGTATCATACCATTATATACAGAATTATAAATGCACTGTTAGCAAAGGAGGAAATGTTGACCTTCTGTTTGTCTCAGAAAGCACAGACAAGGAGACATGTTAAAGCAGCTCTAAAGTGCTGTTACCTTTCTTCCTTCTGAATTGCTTTAAAATATTTCTGCCCAGTATGATATTAATGATGCACAGATCTGCTAGCAGACTTGAAGAAGTTACCTGTAAATCCCACAGCCTTTCCATCTGCATTCAAACTCTCCCAGTTGTAATTAGCTTGCAAAGGAAATGAGTTCACAGCGAAAGCATTAATATTATCCCATCAGGAATGTCCCAGACAATCACAGCCTGTGCTAAAACTCAGTAAGTGATGACAGAATTCATCTTCACCGTAGGTAAAGTATAGGTTTATACCAGTGATCCCTTTCCTCTGATGGACCAACTAGGACAACTGCTTCTAAAGTTGGCTCTGCTTCTTGCAGTACCAGAGAAACTCCCTTGACATCTTCCCTTTTACATCAGTAGTTTCTCCACCAAAGGTGAGACACTTGCACATCAATTCCCAACTCCCAGAGCTGAACTCTAAGTCATTGGTGATGAAGATCACTCATGCATCAAATGTGTGATTCAAGAGCATCCAACAGACCTCCCCCAGACCCCACCTCTACAGCCCTGCCCTCACCACACACCTCTCAGAGCAGGCACCACGCAGCCCTGAGCAGGTCCCAAGCTCAGCACAGGCTGATGGTGAGCAGGTCACCCCCGTGGATCTGCAGCCTCTCTGCCCTGCTGTACGGGGTGATCAGCTCCCTTCTGACCTCCCCAAACCAAGCACCCTCCCACTCTATTCCACAGCTTCCCTTTCTTCCCACAAGACAGGCAGAGAACAACTGGTTGGACTGGAGGGATTTACAGGTTTTAAAACCCCGTTTTCCAAAATTGCTCATCATCCAACTAGTGTTCCATTCCTAGGCTGTGGTATCTGTCTGCAGGGTGCAGTTATTCTGCTTTGTGCCCAGACACCTGGACCAGCGAACAGATCTAGGGCTGAATCTGCTCTTGATGGCTTTTAGCAGACTTGCCACAAGATGCCCTCATGATTTATGGCACATCCCTCAGCTTCCAGCACACACTTAAATTCTTTTATTTACTTTACAATCACCTTCAAACGCTGCCCTACCTACAGCAAGGATTGTTATACACTCTCTGGAGAGTCTTCTGCGAGAGCAGACCACCAAATGGTTCCTCTCTAGCCCACAATTTGTATTTCAAGGCCAAATCAAACACCCTTGCACACACAGACAACAGAGGTGGGGAAATGGAAGCACAAAAATGTGCAACATGTAATGACAGCAGTGCACATCTATTGTGTACCCAATGTAATTAGCCCTCAAAAAAGGACCTGAATTTATCTCATTATGTTCTATCAAGACAGACAGAAAATCATTATAGCACAAGAGTTTACTGTGCTTCTATTTTGAGCAAAGCAGCAAATGCAAAATAAGTCAGTTTTCCCTGACAGATTTTAAACGAGGTGTAGCTTGTTGATGATGGCACAATACGCAGCTCAGCTCAAAGGGAATGTGTGGTTTGCATGAATACGTATGGAGCCAAGAGATGCACAAGGCAAATAACCCATGTTTTAATGAGAGATGTGAAATAGAACTGAACTAGACTAATTATTTTATAAACTGCAGGCTCTCATGGGTCAGGTAAGTCCCATTTATATCCAAAAAAGTATTAGGAGGAATGCTCAAGAGCATTATGCTACCCTGAAGATTTCAGCATGAGCCCTCAAAACAAACAGGCAGCAGAGCAGCATCCTGTTGGACCAAGGTGAAATATTCCTGTGTCAGTTAGAAAGGAAGAATTCAGGGACAGGAGATGGGTTATGCAAAAAAGGGGAGTACAGAAAATCAAAATAAATGCAAGAAGTGACACAGTGAATGGTGTTGGCCGAATCCACACACCTGAAAGAGATGCTTTGGGGAGGACAGGGGGATTTTCAGGGTTCCCCAGCACAGTCTTCCAGGCTCTCATGACCAGCAGCTCCTGATGGAAGCCAGCTTGCACTATCACACTCAAGAACAGAAGCAGCTTAGCTGCATGGATGTCTCAGGCACAACTTGTATCTACTATGACACTTCCCTCTGTATCCTTTCCTGTGTTTGTTTTGTACACAACACAAAGGAGAGGACGGCCTGTGAGATGGTTCAAGCTGCAGTAGTTTAACAGACAGAGATGCTGTGATGGAACAAACCCTGCTTAGATGAAAGCTGACCCAGGGGCACCCTACCCCTCCACACTGCAGAGCAAGTATCAGAGCAAGTAGATGAGCACAGTCTCTGCTGAACTGAAGAGCCAAAAGCAGCAGCTGGTACCCTGTCCATTTCCTGCCACTGGTGGCAATGTCTCAGACATTTTGCAGATTTGTTTCAGAGCAGAACAGGGCCAAAAACAACTTACCTTGCATGTACCTTGGGTTTTGGCCTATTATCTTACCAGTCCTCTTCTGACAGTCAATCTTATAATCTCTTCATGAAGAATACATGACTTTATTTAAAATTACATGGCTGTCTAGTGTTTAATTCCTAATTAAATCTTATTTTAGTCTTCTTACATTTTTATCTCAGTATTTACAATTCACCAGCCATTGAAAGGATACACAGAACTAGCACAGTACAGTCATACAGATAATGGTGCTATCTATCTTTTAAAGGGGATAGGAAAGCAGGAGAAATAAGATGAGCTTAAGGCTCCCCATAATCTGCTGCAAGCCAGCTGAAAAGCAACGAAACCAAGTTTGAAGCTGTTGATGAGATCTGCTTCTTTCTTCTTAATATTAAAACTCTTTAACTGATTAACAGCCAGTGATGTGTGAAAATAGTCTTTAAATTAAATTGGTTGCTAGAAAAAGAAATTATTTTTAGAGACAGCAAATACGCCATAAACAACCTGCTAGTGTTAGGTACAAGTGGGATGTGTTTCTGTTAGTAGCACATCCATTATTAGCAAATCAATTTCACTCTTTTTATTTTTAATAGCAACCACAAAATGTGGCATGCATAGAGCATTAACATCTGCGCAGCCTCTTGCTGCACTCTTTAAAGGGGCCAGAGAGAGATGGCCATGGTGAAGGATGGCAGCAAGAGCATCTTGGGATTGCAATGGCATGAGCGGATCCCTTAAACCAACAGCAATCGGATTAGAAGCTGTCTTTGTACCTTGCAGAGGGGAGCCCACAAGAGCCATGCTGAAGGACACTGGCTCCTGGAAGGAATGTGGGTGGATGGAGGTACAACCAATGGTCCTTCTACAATGACAACTGGTCTCTGCCAACAACATGCTGAATGTGCTATACCAGTACTGGAGACAGTGAGTAGTGGTGAGGAGACAAAGCAAAACGATGGGAGAACAAGCCAGTAACACCAACCAGCTGGGACTACTTGCCAGACTATTTTCTGCAAGCCTTAACATCCAATGATTTGTGGCTGCATCCCTGTAACCATCCCTTCCCTGAGCTTTGGCTGAGGACTGCAGCCAACAGGCAGGGCTACCCTCGTCGGCTGCCCCATGCCTTCACTGCACACTGACCCAAGGCAACACATGCTGGAAGCAAGGACCACATCCGAGGCTTTCCATAGTCACACGATCATCTCAGTTAAACCACCCAACCATCACGGAATTAAGGCTGGAAAAGACCTCCAAGATCATCGAGTCCAACCTGTGACTGGACACCACCATGTGAACTAAACCATAGCACCAAGTGCCACATCCAGTCATTTCTTCAACACTCCTAGGGATGCGCCACCACTTCACTGGGAAGCCTGTTTTAATGCTTGAAAACCCTTCCAGTGAAGAAATTCCTCCTGATGTCCAACCTGAATCTCACCTGGTGCAGCTTGAGGCCATTTCCCCTCATCCTGTCACCAGCTGCCAGTCAGATGATTTCCTTCCTAAAGTATGTCCAGCCTTCTTGGACCCTTTTTTTTATTAAGGACTGTATCTGAATCAGTGTCCTGAACAGGCCAAAATCTGCCCTCTGGAAGTCCAAGGCAGGTTTTGTAGACCCCTTTCCTTACTTCACCAAGAATCTAAAAACTTTATAATTCCATGGTCACAATGCCCAAGGTGGCCTTTGACCACCACATCTCCCACCAGCCCATCTCTCTTCATAAGCAGCAGGTCTAGCAGGACACTGCCCCTGACAGGCTCACTCACCAGGTGTGTCAGGAAGTTAATATTCCACACACTCCAGGAACCTCCTAGACAGCCCCCTTTCCATTGTGCTGAGTTTCTAGCAGACATCCAGGAAGTTAAAGTGTCCCACAAGAACAAGAGATAATGTGAAACATCAGCCAGCTGCTTGTAGAATACCCTATCAGTCTCTTTATCCTGTAATTAGTATTAGTGGGAATTCCAGTTTTGCCCCTGTAGAGAGAGAAGCTAGGAAACATGACCCTATAAGCCTTGAAACCCCAGGAGATAGCAAAAAGGTCCAACTTATTACTTTCTTCACACTCTTGTGATGCTGGGAGGATAAGCTCACAGTGCTTAAGTGCTTAGGATCAGTAAAGCGACCTTTCATATGTCCCAGAACATAAAACTCAAACAGGAATTGCACTGTCTCCCTTGCAGAGCACCAAATTAGTCTCCACAGTAATCAGAAACCACAAGTGTAACTCATAAGGTAGTGCCACTAATCCATAAACAAAGCTAAAGGACTAAATCTAACAAAAATTAATGAGAATAAGGATGCCTGCCCTAGATGGAGCACAGGTTATCTGGCTGAGGTTTCCTCCCCAGCCTGAAAAGACCCCTGGCTTCTCCTTCACATCCTCAGTCCCATTTACCTTTCCACACTGCCAAATTCTTCAGACAGGGGCACACAGCTCTAATTGTCACATCTTTTAAAAGTAAGCACAGTGTAAAACTCTCTGCCCCATGGGCAGACCCATAGTCCACAATGAGGCAGCTCTCAGCCGAAACACAAGCAGGATATGGAGGGATGTGCATGTGTGTGTGTGTTTTCAGCTCTGTAGCTCATCAGCTCTGCTTTCATTAGCACATTGTTCTGCTGCAGGGAATATGCCTTGAGAGTTGAAGGATCTGAGCAAAAACAATCTACAAATAAATCAACCCCTGTTCTCTGGAGCTGCCATGCCTTGAAGTGTTTGCACTGAGAAGAGGGTGCTGCTGCCTCTTAGATGTGTCCAAAACCTATAAAAGGGTTTAGCGAGGTACAGTCTTTACAATGTGGAATCAATTAAAACGCTGAGAGGCTCCAAACCTCAGCTTGTGCTCCTGACGCGCTCTTTTACTTACAAGAAAAAACAAAACAGAAAACCACAACGGACTGTCTTTGTGTCTCCCAACAAGCATAAACATATGAATGCCAAGCTCTTCTAAAAAGTATTTCAAGAACTACAGCAACCCACCACAGAGCATCCTTCACAGAATTTACAAGCAGGCTCCCAAGAGCTAATCCAGCCCTCCCTATAAGCTTTCCTGAACTGCAGGCTGACACTGAAATTGCTGCCAAAGCTACAAAGCTACAGAAAAATGTGTAAAATGCCCCAATTATATCTCTTTTAGGCTTGGTCTCTTCTATCTGCAATAGTGCTATGTTGCTTCCTGTAGCATGCCTTGGGGATTTGAAGGGAATTAAATAAATACCCACTAATAAAACATTGTAATTCTAAGCTGCCGGTTCACTCCAATCCAGCAGACTTGCCAGCATCTTTGCAGCACCCAATGCTGCAGTCCAAGACCTGCTAAAGGTCCTTTTAAATGATGTCCTGGAGCTTGCTGGACAAATGAGGTATCTACAGGCTCTGCACTGTGAAAAAAAGAGACTTGGTCTCTAGCTTGGATCTCAACCAATTTATGCTTCTCAAATGGGAAATATTCTTTAAAGCTTCTTTTCTTTTGTTCCAAGAAAACATTGTCTTTTGATGCTGTCCTCCCCAACCCCGCACTAACTCAGGCTGAATTATTTCCACTCTGCATTGAAATCAGCTCTAGCTCTGAATACAAAAACAACCTTAAAAACTAGAATATAAATAAGTTAGTGCTTTCAGTTCCTTCCTCTGAAATACCACTTTTTTCTATCATGTGGCTCACTAAATTGTCACACAATAATTTATGACATAACCGTAGTCGCTAGAAAACTAAGAATTAACTGCCACTAATGACATTAATGTCTTTCTTCTAAATGGTATAAAATTTCATCACATGGCATCACTCTGAAAAATTCATCAAATTCACAAGTAAACTACATTTTCAAGACATAAAAATACCTAGAACACAACACATTTAAAAATGCTCATGCTTACATTAGTATCTTAATGGGCTATATTTCTGCACATTCTGACTTTGCTCTAAAGAAGATTTTAAAGCAATCAATGAGGCAAAACCTGAGTCAAGACTAAATTCTCAGCAGTGTGATGGAGGAGCAGGGAAAGAGATTTATCCTGGCATATATGCAAACCCACACTATCATTTGTGTTGATTTCACAGAAGGAAAGCAAGCTATGGAAAATAAATGCTCTTAGGGGAAACAGAAGATTTTTCAAAAGCATTTAGCACTGCACAGGCTTGCTCCCTGTGCCAACTGCAGGGCTGGGCAGCTGTGCTTTGGTTTTGTGGGGTCTTCCTATTTGCCAAACTTACCTGTCCAAAAATAACCTGAGAGAAACTGGTACATTTCTAGAGAAAGCACTTAAGGTGAAGCGTCATTTCCTAGCAACCCCAAAATTTCTGTGACCAGCAGCTGCATGCTTTTGCAAGCATGTACAAGGGCTCCTTCAGCTCTCAGCAAAGGCAGCACCTGCAGTCTTCCTTGCTCTCTGGCTACAAGGGACAGATCCAGGTTGATCTCACTGAACCCCAACTATCTGGCTTACAACAAAAAAGGAAGTCCACATCTTGTTGCTGCAGCTTTTCTGCCTATCATATTTATAAATTATGTATCTTCACATATCTCTAGGTCCACAAAAATCTATCTGTGTATCTTCACTTTGTTCTCTGGGGTGTGGGACAAAGATGCAGTTAAATTACCCCTAAATTACTGTCTTTGTTTTTTTAATGAAGACAAACTGAAATCATTTTACTCCCTTAAACAGAGGAAGCCATGATTTACAACGCTGCACCTAAAGGAAAAATACAATTTAAGACACAGAAGGCAGCAGAGACACATTTGTTTCTGCACGCTTGTAAACATAACTTAAGATGCCCGGCTCCACACATAATCCAAGAGGCACAGGAGTCTATTTTGGGGGTTTCTGCACACAAAGACACGCACCCGGGTTATCCTTTGTTATGCGAATGGCGACTTAAACATTCAAGCTGCAGTGCCGTGCTAAGCGAGAGGAGGATTGATGGACAAGCCACAGAACTCCCTCGAGTTCGACAGCAGCATTGACTGAATAGCAATAACAAGCATCGTCCCTAAAGGCAGCTTGGGGGACAGGATCAAACTTGAAAATGATGCAGCCAAAACCCCCGTGTCCATCTGTATACACCTACTACAGACAATAATGCAAAGATCAGTTGGCCAAATCTCCTGGAAAATAGGGCTCTTCAAAGCTACATGTTTGCTGGCACAATACTACAATGAAAGGGTTTTAGTCTTATGGTTCAGTCTGCTAAAAGGATCTGGAGCCCAGCCGGCAAAGAAAGAAACATTCTTTAATTATGCTGTGGTTTGGACAACTGCAAGCCACTGTGGTTAAGAAATATGATGATTGGGAGGATTTATTTTGGTGATTTATGACATGTGTGTTTACTCTACCAACATTTTAAGGCTTTAGCCTGAACTAATAAACTGTACAGATGCAGACATTAAAGAGAATTAAAGATTCTTAAAGTGTTTCCCTCCAATCGGCTCTACCTTGCTTAACTTCATTTGTGTGAACAAGATTTCTTGCTGGTATAAAACCAGCCTTTCCTCTGCTGACTATTTGGTCCTAAATAGGCAGCATCCCACCAATCTACAGTGATGCTAACACCTACTCAAAAGGATCCTTTCAAAGCTGGCATCAAATGTTTAAGGGCTTGTTTGCTTCTAGCTTTATGATCATCTGTCTCAGGAGGTAAATTCGGCAGGATTGGATGTAGACAATTTGGTTTAAAATTGTTCCTCTGTAATTTATGGCTGAACATATGTCACTCCAGACACATCTATTCAAATTCCATCAGAGGGCGACGGAGATGGATCTTTTATAGTCCTGACCAAAAAAAGAAGGATTTTTCCAGAGCTGACAGAACTAAGTGTGCTAAATGGGTTTATGCACAGAACAATGACTTTGTGGAAGTGATGTTTCTTGGTGTGTGGTTTTTGTTGGGGCATTTTGTTGTCATTGCAAATTTAAGGTACAGGTGATGCTAGCCAATTTTGCCATGGGCAGGCAGCTGAGAGGTGCACAGAAAGAAACATGGACATACGTCTTGGGGAATACCTCCCTCCAGTCATGCCTCCTTCCACCGAAGCTCATGGGCTTTTACACTGGAGCACACTGGTTGGAGTTACAAAAGGAGGTCTCACTGAGCTAAATTCTGCCCTGATATGCATACCACAAGATTCTCTGGCTTGTTAGAAGGCCACAAATCAAGGAGTGTGTGCAAGGAAGATGTGGCAAATATTAATACCTTGAGAAATTTAACCAGGAAAGCTGAGCAAGCTCTAAACACACAACCAACTGCAGAAAGATCAAACAGTTATCCTGTCACATGCAGATAGAATGCTTCATCATTTCAGTTTAATTAACCAGACTGACTGGTTAATTATAACCAGACTTAAAAATACTGAGATTATTTGCTAAATTGATTAAACTACCCCTTTGGGTCAGATGAACACTGCAACACTTTACAGCTCATCTGTCTTGCCAAGTAACTCTACCAAACAGCTCCTCTTTAGGAACAAGTTCAACAAAGGGCAACCTGAGGCATTGCTGACTCTTCCCATGCCAGCCAGACAATACTGGGAGCTGCTCTTCTGTGTTCCAATCCATCAGAGAATTTATTTCACTACCATCTCTCCTGTTTCTGGAGGAAAACTTGCCATGTATAAAACATGCTCAAACACAAGATAAAACAATGTAATTTGACACTTTAAGCCCCTGGTTTTGAAGACAATTTCAATACTCTTTGGGCAGGGAGCCTAATGGCTTTTGGATGCTGGAGTTGGGTCATCCTTGCCATGAACTAGCTAGAACTTCCATGACTCCAGGCTAGTCGGAAAAACCCAAAAGCCCAGAGGGAAAAAAACCCCCACAGTTATATCTCAAGATGATGCTTTATCAGACATACAAACATTACTTTCCACATAACATAAACATTACTTTGCATACAAACAGTACCTTCCTAAGACAAAAGCATCTATTGGGAGGAGACATCCTGCTAACAGCCCTGTCCATTGCCTCTCCTCAAAGGCTTTGTTCTTGCCCCAAAAATGGCTGTTTGACATATGCAACTGTTCCAGAAATTCACATATGTAGTAAAAAGTAAAGCAAAGCAAACATTGCCTTCCCTCTCGCTACATGAAGCCTTACCATGATGTCCTTCCTGCCAAAGCCATTTCCCAATAAAGTACTAGCCTGAAGCACGCTTTGCAGCAGCAATGCTGGCATTCTCACAGGCTTTTTATTTAAGGTTGTGAGCTGCCAAAGCTTGATTTATGGAGATTTAATTCTCAAACTATTACAAAGGAATACTGTTGCTCACATGTAGCTCACATGGCTCTCCAGCTATATCTAAAGAAATAAGCACTGCCTTTATGAGCCTGTTTGCCCTGGAAACCCAGCACTGCATTCATTTGTAATTTTTGCTGCATCTCTGCATCCTTGCATTGCATCAACTTGAACAGTCTTTCTAAGGCAGCTTGGGGAAAAAAAACCCAGACCAAACCTTCTGCTTTACAGAAACCATTTATGTTGGATTTCTTCAAGGAAAGACTGGAAGACAGCAAGAGGGGAGGAAAGGGAGCAGGTGGCACGAGCACAAGGGCACTGCACCCTCGGTTTGGCATACCTATGTCTTGCAAGAAAAAAGATTGCAACCTGCTGGTCTTATGTCTTATACACAGCCACTCTCAACAGCTTGCCACTCCTCATTGCCAGCTCCAATTCCACACCTTGTTTCCAAAGCCTTGTCAAGGGCTGTGGCATCTGTCCTGTGGCACCCAGCAGGAAAGGGTGGCACAGGAAGGCGCTGCCTGTCCTCTCAGCAGCCCTGAAATGTGGAGACTGCAGAAGAGCATGCAGAATCAGTTTTGTCATCAGGAAGAGAAGGCCCAAAAAAACCCAAGAGGGAAAAAGAGGTTACTAGCCTTTTTGAGAAAAAAGCCTGAAATGACAAAAAACCACCAGCAAAGCCAGCAGAAGGCAAATGCAAAACGTTGAGTATCAATTATTTTATTTGAAGGTGAACACTCTGCACTGAAAGACCAAATAGGAGTTTCTGGACTCAAGTATGGACTGGTAATATTCTCCTCCCTGTAATCTCTTGGCCTTCCCAATATCTAGCATCCATTCCATATGGATGCACTTTTGGATGTTGGTTTCTTTTCAGATGCACTAGAGAGCTGCCAGAAAATTCTGTGGCTCTGACACTTAGCCCAAATATCCCCTACAATTTATTTTTTTCAAATTTGTGCAAGTGGTAAAAATACAGGGTTCATTATTCCATGCAGAAATCCTCTTATCATCCAGCCAAATTTAAAAATAAATAGTTGCAATTAAATGTGTCGCTACATTATTTATGTAGATGCATTCAATTTGTAGAAAGCTGCTATAAAAATACTCCCCTTCAATCCATAGGAAATTTATTGCACTTTTATTGTGTATTTTCTTCTCCCTGCTCAAATGTATGCTGTTCCCTGCCTTTTTTTCACCCGTGTTACTTAATACATTATTTTTCAGCCACTGTTTCTCCTACATTTGTCTTGAAAGAATGAGGGATGTAATCTAAATCCAAATGTTTCTTGATTATTTGTGAACAAGGCTGCTAAATGATTACTAGACAGATAATTCCAGTATTTCCCTTGAAATCAAGCACCACTCCTTGTCTCTGCATTTGGCTCTTACAGCTGTTGGGTAAATGATATGCACCAAGGCTGCCCAAGGCTTCTGCGTGCATATTAATTCTGTCAGAAACTCCAGACACTAAAGAATTGCTAATTTAACAACAGACTGTGAAATTATTTTTTCTTTCTTTATTAATTGCTGTGCTATTTGAAAGTGACTTCACTGCCCCAACTGTATCTGGCATGAAGAACAGGGGGTATTTCATCCTGTGAGGAAATAACTTAAAGCTTTCTCCCCAGCAGTCCCTATATTCATAACCCAATATAAATATGTGAAACAACAGCTAATAAAACCAGGTTAACTTGCTGCAGGTGTTCCTCTGTCAATTTAGCCAGGTGATATTAGCAAAATCTGACAGGGAAGCACAGTGATATATTTCATTTGTGCCTTGACATTTTGATTCTGTTTGTTAGAGTGTATGTGCAGGGATCTGGCTTTTTCTCCAAGACCTCTATAGCTGTCAGTCTGTACAAACAGGATTTGACAAGATGTCCATTTAGCAGGATGGGAGGGCAAAGGAAAAAGAAAAAAAGAGATGGAGAAACCAGGTATCTGGGTAAAGCTGCACTGCAGTGCAAAAATGGATGCTTTTCACATACAGAGCAACTCAAAAAAAAAAAAGAGCAGCTTGATATGCAGGATCTGAGACAGTTTGCATCCTTTAATCAATAGCTCCTTCGAGAAAGGTGGCCAAGAATAACATAAATAGATGGCAGAGGAGAAAGAAGACAAAAGGCAAGAGCTGGAGAAGGCACAGGATCACTGTACACTCATCCACAGAAGGATTTTTGGTGAGTCTTAATTATTTTTTAAAAAGAGAGATTAAAAAAAGGATGTTTTCATTTCCTCGAGAGAAATTAGATTTAAGAATGAATCTAAATAGGAAGTTTTACTTTCCAAGGCTGCCTTTTTCCAGCCTAAGGAAAGAAGCAGAAGGTGATGAAGCTGTCTCTTCCAGGGATAATGTAGGAATTTAGAAGCCTTCAGCTTGTTTCTCCCTGCAAAGAACTTTGGACCAGAAGCAAGCAAATGATTTACAATGAAACAGAGTACAATATAGCTACGAAGATGAAACAACAGAAAATGAATGCAGCATTAAACAAGACAGTACCCAGAGTTTAGAGATTTATGGTTACTGGCTGGTGTATAAGGATAAGAACGGGATTTTGATAGTCTGGGTGAATCCTGCATCTCTGCAAGCATGGTTTAAAAGCAACACTGAATACACAACTCTAGTTAAAATTCAGGAAAAAAACCTATCAATTAGTGGGGCTTTAATCATACCTTACCTTTCAAAATGTACCTCTACAAAGCATCAGCCACAGCAGTGCTGCCTACAGGCTGCACAACCAGGCAAGGGCTTGCCTCTTCCTCCTCCAGAATGCATGACAGCTGCTCCCACCACATCAACACCAGGCTGTAGAGAGACCTTCCTCCTGCCCTGTCCTCTCAAGGCCATGCAGCTGAACACACAGTTTTCATGGTCCAGCACTCATGAGAGGTCACAGGACAAGTCCAGCACCCGGCCACTGCCCAGCTCACACAGGACCAGCTGGGAGCTGTCTGATGGACAGGAGAGCTGGGCATCCCATGGCTATGGGAGGGCACACATCATACCACCACACACACACCAACCTACAGCTCAGCCTGGGAGCAGGACCAAACCACAACACCCACAGCAGGGCCAGACACCTCCAAAGCCACTAAACCTGGTTCCAGACATCAGGCATGTCTGCAAATGACCTGCCATCCCCCCAAAAAGGGAAGACTTGAAATAAGTTTGTGTCAAAAAGAACCCATGAGAGACATCCCTGAGTGGTTTTGCACCTTCACAGCACTCCTGTACATCACCTGTGGCATAAAGTGATGAAAGGAGATCTCAGCTGAGCAGAGCCAGTCATGTCCTCCTTACCTTGCTGCTCCACCGAGGTAGAAAATATGTATTACTGAAGCCTTAAAGTGCTTACAATTATTGCTGCAAACCCAGTAATCTCCACTGATGTAGGTAAATTGCTGATCTCTCTATCACTGTTACTTACAATGCAAAAAAACCTTGGGTTTTCTCTGCAGCTTAATAAAACCTGGGGGGAATTGGTGCAAGGCTTTCATTCCTTATAGCCAGCCTTTAATGCAGAAGTCTAGATCTCCTGGAGGGGAACTGAATAGTTTAGGATAATTAGTGATTTACATATAGAGCTGTCAACAAAGATACATGGTATTAAGTTACCGTGATGAAGGGTTCCACCTTCTCAGTTGCTACACTGGATTTGATTTTATTTAAAAATTCTGTATTTTAATTCTGCTCACATTCTGCAATCGCTAGTAAAGTGGCCTGAAGCGGACAGCAAGAGGAGAGCACTAAATCGAAGGCTTAAATCACTTCTTCCTCAGTTCCCCCTGGCAGATTTAAAGAGCAACCTGGCACTAATGCTTTCAAATAATATACTGCTGGACCTGACACAGCAGAGAAACTCTGCTTCAAATCACACAATGGTCCAGATGACCATGCAATTACAATTAACCTCCTGCCCGCTGTGCCTAATGACAAATGATCATGTGAATGATAGACTCAAGAAAGGACCCAGGTACCAAAAAAATTATTTCTGATTCTTACATATTTAAAAAGCCATTTTCAGTTAGGAAAAAGCCAAGGGACACTAATTTTAGTTTTGCATCCAAAAGAAATGAATAACCCTTGATAATATACATGCAGGCATAAGCATAGGCTGTCAGCCTTCTAGCAGCAAGAGGGATGCATGGAAGTCTCCTTCTGCCAGAGCTCTGTAATCAGAAAAGTACCAATATCCTCCACCGCTATAAATTTCAGCCCAGAACAGAGAGCATGAATTTTGTCCATGTTGGATAAAAAAAGGTAATATAACCTCAAAATAGCATGCAATATTTTTTGGCACACTTACTGGGCCCATGGGGTTCACATTACAAGGTCAATAAGTAGGGAGTTATCCTGTGTTGTTCCGTCAGGTTTTGTGCCTCTCCTGCTTTATGTCCCTCATCTCATACTTACCTCGAGACCTCTCTTTAGCAGGTAGCAGCCTCCTCTCTCTGCTCACACAGCATCTTCAGATGAAAGCAGAGCTATTTTCCAATCTGCTCCCTCTGCAGAAGAGGGAAGCACAAAGATCACACCATCCTGGGAAGTGCTGGGGGCAGCCGTTTCCTTTCCTGTACTCGGCTCTAATGGGGTAAGAGTTTATTTGCCCCGGTTGTGCTCCTGGTCAGATGATCTGTCAGCAGAGCACCTGGAGTGATCACTCCCTCACTTGCTTCAGTGAAGCAAGCTCATTAATTTAAATAATTTTTTAAGGTTTTTGAGAAGTCACTCATTCTAATTACTGTCCAGACCTGACAGGGCAGAAACCTCCAGCTCAGGAGTAGCAGGGTGGGTGTGTGTGTGTGCGTATACGTATTTTTACATTTATATATATAGGACACACTTATGCAAATTCTATCTCCCATTCTTCCTAAATCTGGCATTTTCCACATCTCCCAAGAATGGCAGAAGCAATATGGATATGGCCACTCACCATTTGAAAGCACCAAATCACTTGCAGGCACTGCCAAGACCTCTTCTGAAGCAAGAGCAAGCCTTTAGGTCCTCCTTGCTCCAGAGCCAAAGGATGCAGCACCATCAGACACCTATGGGCCATACCCCCAGCCAAGACAAATGGGCAGCACCATGCTTGGGCAGGCCCCTCCTGCAGAGCCTGTTATGGCAAGTATTTATGAAGCTGTATGCTGGGCTGTTTTATAGCAGCTAATCACAGGCATAACACAATTAGGAGATAAGCCCTGTAATGCAGAACATTATGTATAAGGGTTTCTACATATATTTATAGCACCTGTTTCAGCATGCCTTCAGACAGAATCTTCTCATGTAAAAGAAATATACTGTACTCTGGCAATTTATTCTGATACTTGATTAGGGAAACATTGCTTCATGAATTCTAAGCCATGACATTTCCACTAATCTTTCCATTTCAACAGCACAGAAAGGAATGTCTTTCATATCTCCATGCTTATCATTTTCAAGCCGAGTATATTATCGGCTAGTCTCTGGATTTACTTGATAGCTCTTAAAAAAACGAAGACAGACCACCACAGTCTGTGAAACTTATGTGTGGCTTACTTGGAGAGCTGTTTGTCAATCCAAAGATGAACAAATGTAGAAACTAGCTCTCATCTTTATTCTAAAGTATGCCAAATAAATAAAAAATCCAGATTGCTATCTCTTATTTCCCTTCAATGAGACTGCTGCTTGAAAGGTTACAAATGAGGATGTTTTTGCTTTTGCAAAAGGCCACGCATTAAACTCCTCCTGTTGCCTTGCAGGGATCAAATAGAGTCTGTTTGTTTTCAGATTTCCTAAGCTTGCTCTTCTGCCACGCCCCCCAATGCAACAGCTACCCCTGCCCTGCACACCAGTCTGCCCCTGACAGACCTTACCCTGCCATCCTTGCAGCATCCCTCCTTCTGATCCCCAACCCCACAGGCATCTGAACACCTAAACAAATTGCCAGGAGCTCCTCAGCCGGAGTTTCCAAGTTACAGATTTGTGCTGCTTGTCAGGTCCCTCAGCAGCATGAGGTGTTCTTGAGTGCCACAATACCTTGTCCCCCTCACAGTTTTACATGGGACTGCTCTCTAACCACAGAGCATCATATGAACCTATAACCTAGAACACAAACCATCAGCTCATGAGGGGATAAAACTCGACCTGAAGATGTGTCCTGGGAGTGCACTGTTACTCACAGTGCCTGCTCTAGGTTTTTCAAAGGGGCCAAGCTACAGCCAGCACAAATCAGGGGCCTTGAAAGATTCACAGAACTCTGCTTCAGCCTATGAATCCATTCCCAAGACATCATCCCACCTGCTAATGTAGAAAGAGCCTCTGCTGTCATTAACTACAACAATCGTGCCTTTTGTTCTGCCATAATACACACCTATAGCAGGCTTTATTATATATTCATACTCAACCTGTCTTTGGAATTTGCTTTCCCAATAGCTGTCATGCTCCAACACTTGTCAGTTGACTCAGATAACAAAATATTACTCTGATATTCACAGCACAACTTGGAAATTCCCTACACAAACTACAGGGAATTCTGCCAGTTCTGAGATAAATTAACTGCTTATCAAAGGCAAAACTGACAAGGGTTGTTGGTTTGGGTTTGATTTTTTTTTTTTTTTTTTTGCATGAATCCATAGTTTATTACTTCCCAGCCCCGTAACGCTACTTAGCTTTTTCATGATCCATGCATGAAGACATTTAGATATATCACCTCGGATTAATAACAACACAATTACAACCACTTAATGTGTTTAAGGGAACAGTCCCAGCTTAATTTCCGGTAGGAGCATGCTCTGCTAGCAAGGCAAAAACCATCAGCCTGTGCTCAAACCTTCCTTTAGTTGCTTAGCCAGAACTTCCCTGCCCACCAGCACTGGGATGAGAGCTTAGTCCCTGATCCCAGCTCCTTAGGGCAAAGTCCACATGGCTTCTTTCAGGGTTTGACTGCAGCTCTTCCTTTTCTCACACCAGAATCAATACCACCGCAGCTCCTCCTGATGTTATACTAAACTCCAGCAGAGTATCCTTATTTTTCCTCACGAAATCAGCCTTCTGGGTCACATTTTGGAGGTTATCCTCTAAAAAGCCCCAAATTGAGCCTGGCAGCAATTGAGTCCCAAGCCCCAGAGTTTTCTCAGGACTTAAATGCCAAAGCATTTTGGCTTCCCATGCCCCAGGAAAAGAAAGTTACTCCAGAGACCTCACGGGCACAGGGATGCCAAGTCCTCCTGGCCTGAAGGATGTAAGAAAGCTACCAGCAGGTTACCAAAATCAGCCCTACACATACAGCAGCCCAGGCTTGTGCTGAGCAGCCTGACTACAGAGAAGCTGGCACCCCACCACTAAATAACCCATTCCTCTCTATCACACATAGTCCATTATCCTTCCAACCAATTCCCAAACCTCTCTTTCAGGGGTGCATGTGGGGAAAAGTATAATGTTTCCAACATGGAACAAAAGGGTGGGCATATTTCAGTGCCAGAGCAGAACTGATACTGCCCACACAACCTGGGGTTTGGAAATAATGTATTTATAGAAGTACATTAAGACCAATTTAGAAAAGGTTGATTAGATAAAGTAATGCTCATTCAGGCAAGCCTAAACAATTTTCTTATTTCATTGAATCAGCAATAATGTACTCCTACAAATGCAATAAATATATATCTAATCACCTCCTCCTTCAGTGACTTCTCCCCTTGTTCCTTTTGGCTGGCAGCATTTGGTTTGGGTTGTTTTTAGAAAGGGAAAAAACCCCAGTAACTCATTTATAAAACCTTCCCTTCCTGGTAATTTTATTTTATCTCTGTAGCATAAGGCAATCTAGCAGAAGCAAACATTGTTTACTTGTTAATACCAAGCCAGAACTCTTAAAGAGAGTCGATGAGACCACAGAGGAAAACTATTGTTTTCTTTGTTATTCTGCTGGAAGACCTGCGGTAACATGTCAGACATTGGTGGAGTCTTTTGGGGAAAATACGAATAGTTCCTCTGTTTTCATCCATATGCATGGGAAATCGGGCTGGTCTGCAAGCACTGCAAGATTTTGTGCTGCTGCTCCAGCTACATCTTCTCACACCGTAAGAACACATGCTTAAAAGAAAAAATTCACTGCAATTTCTAATTCAGAAATCAAGGTATTTTTAAAATCCTGACTGTTTGATTGTGTTACTGGATCTACTGATCATCATGAGGTACATCCCAGGAGATACACAGCGCTAACTGCCAGGACCAGGCTTCTGTGCCTGAGTCCTGGCACCCCACAGCCCCTGTGCAGCCCCAAAACCAGGATCCAAACCAGTGGCACTCAGATGAACTGAGAAATTGAGGGGCTGCAGGCAAGTGAGGGTCCTAGCCAGACACAGGCATACAAAATTCTTTTATTTTTGTTGCGTGGTGACAACATCTGTTATTAGGACAGTGGCGGTTTACCTGTGGGGTTCATGGCTTTCTGTCCTAAGAGTGCCTTCAGCTCAACACCACATTTGGATCTCAGACTCCCTCCTAGCCTCTTCCTTCCCTTTTCACCCTCTCCATTATTTGCCTCTAGCTCTAGGAGGAATTAATACTCCTTTAAAGCACCTTGTGGGGGGAAGAATTGTTTTTATCACCTCCTTTCTATGCAAGCATATGCTGCTGAGGTATGAGGGCACATATATGTTCCTGCAACAATTGCATGAAACATAGACATGGGGAAATTTCTACTGCTGGGCAGAATTTTTGCAGCTGTGTTTGTGCCCAAACTAAATTCCCAAGCATACACTCTGTATAAAGCCTCTATCAACCACCAGCACAGAGAATGGATTCACCAAGTATACCCCATATGAAGAGAGACATTCTTTTATCCCATGCTACAAATTCAAATTTAATCAAGGATACTGCTTAAGTAGGCTTTTTATTTTCCATATCCAAGTCCAGCAAATTTCTCTGGATCAGTTTTGATTCAGTGAAGGGATGTTATTGGGCTGCTACCAGACCTTACTCCCTCCTAGCCACAAAATGGCACCATTTGGCCTCTAAAAATAAAAAAGGTTCCAATTTAGCAAATACTTAGCATCCTTTGCAAACAATAATCTACTCCAGCAAGATGCTAGGCAAAAACTTTTGAAGCCAGAACAGCGTTTTCAAAAGTCTTGTGTGTGCACTCATAAAAGCCCAATCTTTAACAATTTGGTGAGCAGCGTCCAAATCACTCCCACTACCACTAACTCTTCTGTAAAGTCCTACACTTAAGCAAGAAATGCATGTGGGGTTTTGTCTTGTGCTGTAAGTGCCTAGTCTCACCTGGGGACTTAACAAATGCTCTCGGAAAACCAGGAATGATTAAAGCCTCACCATCAGCTTCAATGGGATAGAGGTTTTACTCACATTTTTCACTTATGTGCCTGGATACAGGTTTAGAAACCTAACTTTAATTTGCTTCTCTTGGAAATCTAACTCTAAAAATTCAAAACCACCAACAAGAGCTAAATGAGGAAAACAAAATTAGTCAGACTTGCGTAGCTCTACAGCAATACAGACAGCTGAGCAGCTACTTCTATGGAGTCAGCATGAAAGCCTGGAAGATGATTTGCTGGTTTAAGGCTTGCACTATAATTTTGTTTGACTCAGGATTAATTCTGCTCAAAACTGAATTGAAAACAAATGAATATTTACATTCTTTGTGCTACAGCCAACACCCAAAGCAAGGAGTACATTTGCTCAGCTCATCCTGAGGGTGGCATGGATGTAGCTCCAAGACCCCCCTTGTGGTATCTCAGCAGCATGGGAAACAACCTGCTCTTTAATTTGTCCAGCAATGAAAAGCAGGGAAGTAAACAAAATTCTGCTGATAAGACAGCTTCAGTCAGGAAAAGTTCAGCTGGATCCTCCAACTCCAGCCCCAAGAATAATTTCTGTTGAAAATGTCTGGATGCATTTTCTTTATGTAGTTGCATAATTTTTATGAACCATCCCCGGTAAGCTTTTCTCCAATATGTGCACTGTACATCCTTAGGGAAATACTCTTTCCTTGATGTTTTCCCCTGGAGCACCACCCCATCCTGAGCAACAATGCTCAGCACGCCCACCCTCGATGTGACCATGACAAAAGTCAGCTATGGTACTCCCAGGCAAGGAGCCACTGAAGACAGCAAAAAGTCCATAGTGAGAGAAAATGAAAGTCATGATGAAAAGGTGTGAAGCCTTTGCTTGAGAGAGCCAAAAGAACTTTCCACAGAGAAAACTAGGGAAAAAAATTAAGCGGAAAAGAAAAAGAATGTAGGGCCAGGAACTTGCTGGCAGTGCTGTTCTCTAGAACTCTACTGGCCGTGTCAGACAAATTAAGATATTTCTGCTTACTACCTAGCTTTTTTCCCCTGCTTTTTAAGGATTCTATTACAATAATAACCCCAGAATACCTTGCAGCACTCGCTCTCACATGCATGCATAGATTAGGTCTAATATAATGCACTTCCCATTACTGAGCGAAGGTGTGAGTGCACCTGCTCCGCATTGCTTCAGGCAGACAATTGCCCTGTCCTAACCTCTTCTGCAGCCAACATGGCAAGCAATTTATCACCATCATCTAACTTCATTCACTTCCCTGCTGAGTGACAGCCATCAGAAGTCTCATTATTGGCGTGCCACTAGGTGGAAAGGCAATCACATCACCTAACGAGGTCTTAAAGAGGACAGAAACTTCCCAAATCCCATTACCTAGAGGCCCTCCCTCCCCCAAGATGAAGATTTGAGCATGTTTGTGCCACAGATGTCAAATACATTTCTGACCCTTTTTAATCTTTCAACCTTGCTTCCAGGTGAATGAAGCAGGAGAGTTCTCCTGTAGATCCATGGATTTGCTTCGTGGAGTTTAAAACCATCAACAGTTGAATTTGCTGGATGTTTTCAAGGCAAATCTACTTACCTGACTAATAAGTAAGCCTTCTGGGCAGGGAAAAGTCATACAGAAATTTACCCTTGGCAACTCCAGCACAGCGGTAGGAGAGTATTTCTCTACAATGCAGGATAACTATTTTTGTGTATTTGAGCCTATTACTGGAAGCAAAGACAAAAAATAAAAGTCTAATTGCTAGACTTTTATTAAATAGTTACTAGAACCCAAGAGTTTATTTTGCTAAGAGGGACAATGGACACTGAGGGAACTTGGACACACTCCAGTTACTCATCATCTGGATTCTTTTATAGCAAAGCAGTCTGATGCACCTAGAATTATGGTTTCTAAAAACTTTTCACTGGAAACTATTTTTGTTCTAAATGATCTTTCCTCTAAGAATTGCTAAATAATTAAAATGTTTAAATAATTTCCACTTCTTGTCCAAAGCTCAGATATTTTTATTCTGCAAAAGGTTAGTCTGCAAATCTTAGTCAAAGTTATGAGAAGAATTTTAAAAGGCTCTAATTCCATTCAGAAACATTCATGGAAAACACGTAGTAGTTGCTCTAATAACTATGTCCACAGCATTAAGCCTTGCTGATGATGCATGCACTTCATATACCCTCAAAACATTTAGTTACATTCTTCCCATACAGCACCATGGCTGCCTCTTTAGGCTAATTTACAGCAGCATCTGGGACTTTTGGTCAAAATTCCTCAGGAGAACAGATCAGAAGGGAGAATGGGACAAGGGCTGAAACAAAGCCAGATCATAAGAACAGCTTACAAGGCATAAATTAACCTTTTTTCTTCACAAAAACCACAACATCCTCCAACTGACTCTGCTACAACTGGCCATCAAACTGCAGCAGATACCAGGGCAAATTAGTGATTCTTTATTTTTGTGCAAGCATGCTCATGAGGTTCACTCTCTTTGTTAGCCAAGGTGATCTAAACTGAGACTGGCAGACTTTTCTCCCTTAGTCCAGAGAGGTTTCCTGCCTGCAGCTGGGCCTGCAGAAATGGCCAAGAGAATAGAACATACCCCAGTACAGGAATTCACCAGGTCTTGACCTCAGGTCTGAAATCCCCCTCTTCTACCCAGCAGAAGTACTAAATCCACAGCACACCTGCAGAGCACTACTCCACAATACCTGCTTATCAACCAGGTATCTGTATTTAGATCTTCATCTCCTCGCCGAGTTGTGAAACATTATTCAGAGGTTATGTCTTAAATATATACCAGATAGCTTCACAGACACACCCATACCTAAACACACATCCATCCACAGCCCAAATGTCTTGGGATATTTTTGTAGGGTTTTTTTTGTCAGCTGTTTTCAAGGATATTCAAAGTTCGGCTTCTGCCAATTCGGTTTTTTATCTCCTCTTTTTTTAAAATCAAACTGCATTTCAACTACAGATCATCTCTACAGGAGTCAGTTCTTATTATCAGTGGACTTCTTAATTAATGTTCACCCTGTCTTTTTCTGTTGCTATATTGAATTTGAGTGCATATGGCTTAATAGACACACCAGATGCTGCTTCCCTAGGTTGTTTAGAAGCTAATGCTTCATCATTTGAAGTTTCTAAAAAAAAGAGAGGCTCATTATTTAGTAGATTAGCTATCAGTTCAGAAGAGGAGACAACCTGGAGGAACTACCTTGCCTGGCTGGAAACTGAAGTCCAGACCTTAGGAGGGGCTGTGCTGCTGCTTCACTGGAGAAGGAAGCAGGCAACCTGGGCACCTTCTTTTTTTCAAAGCCTACTGACAGTGAAATAATGTCTTCCACAAATAGCATCATTTCCTCCCTTCTCCAACCAGGTAAGGGCTGAACCCAGTGGAATCTTGACTTCTCCCAAGGCTGGAGACTTTTTCTGCTCCAGTCATTTACTTCCCATTTCGCCCTTCCTTATGGTTTAGAAGGTGAATAGAGACATAAAACCACTGCCTTTAACAGCTGCCTTGCCACCCACAGAGATACCAGCAGTCAGCCAGCAGTGACATCTCAGAGTCAGGCACGTGACAGCTTGAATCACTGAGTATGTTGATACCTATCCTCAGCTCTCCTCCCCCCTGACCCAAACAGGTCAGGTAGAAATGTAAGCAATTCTTTCTCTCTATTACTGATAATCCCAGAAATATCTCCCATGTGTCACTTTAAATGTATGAGGTCACATGTATTCATTTAGGAAATAGGCAGGCAGGAGTCCAAGTATCTTTGGCTGCAAAGAAAATGAGTGATGCAGTAAAGCACGTGAGTGAAAGGCTGAAGTTTATAAAATGTTTTATAAACCAGAGTTGCATTGGTAAATGCATACAGTGCAATCTAGGCACCAGAAAAAAGCTTGCAGTACATGCTGTTGGATATGGTTTTATGTATGCAGTCAGGTAACCTACTTGTGAAATGCATTGAAACAACAACCACGTTTGTATCATCTTTAGGCTGAGCCAACTCTAAACAATTTTTATGTTTAAGAAGATAAATATGGAGGATCTGACAAGTCTACATCCAATGTTGTCAGAGATTACAACTACAATACAGGATTGTTGCAAATACCATCAATAACCTTGTGTTGGGTTAAGGAAAAAAAAAAAAAAGGGAAAAAGAAAAGGAACAAAAGAACCCAAAAGCCACCCCACCCCCCCAATCCCATATTAAACTCCAAAAATCCCAGGCATGGCCCAATGCCTTGCCACATCATGGCTGCTGGCAGCAGGATGTTGACACTCCTAGTATCAGAAGCTGCTCAGACTGCTCCCCAAAAAGAGCTTTTCTCTGTCTCAGTCTCTTTAGAAAGCCTCAGCATGCCTGGAGGAGCTGGTAGGGATGGGCTGCAAAGACACTCTGGGACTGCTTTATTTTTCCCATTACAAGCACGTGACATGGCCCCCAAGAGCAGAGGCCCAAATTCTGCACATGCACGATCTCTCTGTAAAAATCTTATCCTTTTGGCATGCTGGCAGCAGTTCATAATTAAGAATTCATGGTTCACAATTATGGTTCATAATTTTTCCAAAATGGAGAGGCTGGTGAGAGAGGAATCTACAGAAAGAGCTGAATCAGCATTTCCCTTGATTTTCCTTCATTTCACGAGGAGTCTCCATATGGAGAAAGTCTAAACTTCAGCTTTTTGTTTCCAAATGAGTTTAAACCATACCTCTAGTTTATTTGGAGCAGGTGGTGCAATAAAAATGCTGAAATGAGTTTATGGACAGGATTATATGACTTAGTGCTTCTGGCAGACAAGGACTAGCATGAGAACAGTGGAAATCCTCTCTGCTCTTCAGTCCTCTGCTTTCTAATCTTTCTTGCTCAAACCAGAAGAGAAATACTACCTCATAACCTTTAGGCTAAGCTAGCCATCTCCTGGCCCTTGCTGCCAGGCTCTGCAGCCAAGGCAGAAGCCTGGGCTGGAGCATTTGTTCACTCCCACCCAACAAGAGAGGGTTTCACTCACCCAAATGCTCATTGCCAGCATCAGGCAGCCCGTGGCACAAATGGGTTGTCCTTGAAAAACCAGAGCTCATTACTCCACATGAGCATGCCAGGCTCCAGCCTCTCTCTGGAGAGTGTTAAATATAAGCTGCTTTAGACTTCAGCTTCTGGAAACATGACATGTTGACAACAACATGAGGAGAGACAAGAAATTTGTGCAAAAATAGCTTATTGCAGCCCAGCCAACCCCCAACACATTTTGCCTCTCCAGTGCTATCACACAGGAATCTTCGCTTTTAAAAGGCAAGAGTTAAAGCCAGATAAGAGAAAAGGACACACAGAACCTTGAGGCTTACAATGGTAGAAATACAGAGGGGAGAAAACAGAGTCTTCACAAAACATACACTGGTCCTGAAGAAGTCCCTAGGTGTGCTTCACACAGGCCAGGACAAACCCTTCCACGGCAGCTCATAAACATGGTTTCAAATAGATAAGGCTTTACATTCCCACCCTCAACTCAAGAGCAACTGGGGTAATTTCCCAAGCCTCACTAATGCCAGCTGATTAAGAGCCACAACCTTAACTAACAGCTACCTAAAGCCTGATCCCTGCAGCCTCATTTAGGCACTCAAAGGACCTCAGCTGCAAAGGTGCTGGTCCTGCATCAGCCAGGAGGAGCCATCATCTCAGGCCTCCCGCGCTCACAGAAAGGACTACTGTAATCAGAACTTCTGGGCACCTGCCCAACATGGATGGCAATTTCTGCCCAGAACCTTTTAGAGACAGCCCATCAACCACAGCACAGCTGAGCTTGCCTTCAGCCAAGATCAGGCCCGCCCTGGAGCCACAGGAGGTGAGAAATCTCCTCACGCTGTAGACAACTCTCCTTCTGGGTGTGTTTCTCTGAAGGGCTGTCATGACCTCTGCAAAGCTCCTGCAGTCCCAGCAAAGCCTCCTGCTGCTGCAGCACCTTGGCTGCCCAGCCATCACTGGTGGGGTGGGTCTGTCACTGCACAGGTGCCTGGGATGGTCCCTGTGCATTTGCTGTGTAAAATGGCAAGGGCCACCTCTGCTGCCAGAGAAGAGAGGTCTGACACCACAGTTTTACAGGGGGGATTGGAGCCCTCACTACCTCCAGTCCATGGTATGAATGCTTCATTGTGCTGGGATTGGAAGGCAGGCTGATGATTTATAGAAGACATGCAGTGACCTTTAGCTCATTTAATATCTGGTTAGATAATAGTCAGCCTTTGATGTACAAACTCATTCAACAGATTATTCCTCCAAGGTGTCTTTCTACCTCTAGTGCAAATCGGCCCAGAGATAATGTCAGAAACATGAACATACACTTCCTTTCAATCTGCTCCTTTAACACTTCCTGATACACATCACCTCACAGCTCCCATCCCAGGGACACGTATGGATAGTGCCTCATGTGTTGCATCAGCGAGGTATCAGAGAATAAAGCTGTGCACAGGCATAGCTCAGGGGAGGGGGGCATGCACCCGTGCACATGCATGAGAAGCATGTGTGTCCAAGAAGCAAAGGCAGAACAGCACTTAGAACAAGAAAAAATACATCATCTTTTAAGTGCAGCCACCTAATCTTTTTTCTTTCAGGTCTGTGAGGCACAAGATCACATTGATAACACCATCTTATCAAGTCACCAACCAGCACTATGCAGTGTTGTTGCTATTTTTTTTATTCTCAGAGAAAAAAAAAAAAAATCTCTTTAATGAAGCTGTTCAGCCTTATGTTTGAAAAGCAAAAGCAGGAGCCGACCTCATCAGTGTTTAAGACTTACAGGGGCTGAGAGCGTTTTCTCACTGAGCATCAATTCCAGCTCTTTGAACCAATTGCCATAGATTCCAGGAGCTTGCCCACACTACAATTTTCACACTTAGCAACTGTAAAATTGTTAAAGCGATATCTTTCCACACGGTTGCTCTGTTATTAGTGCTTAGTTTGGCATGCCACCTTAGTTACGGGCTTTAAATGCCACTTTCCGGGGTAACCTTGGCCATGAAATCGGAAAATCAGATCATTTTCTGGTCTTTTTTTTTTCTTTTTCTCTGGATAAGATTAGATTTTGCTACGCCTGACTGACAAATCTCACTTGGGATTCCAGAGGAGGCTGAAGCCCTGACCTCCTTAAGAAGTAGGAGGCAAAGATGTCTCAAGCTATGATAAGAAAGAAAGAGCTAATTTCAACACATCACCTAACAGGCAATTAGTAATTAATTTGCACTGAGAGACAAACATGCTTGCAAAATATGTTCAGAGAGTGCTTCCCTGTCAAGACAGGCTGCTTAGTTTTATTTCTCTAAAATGATGCTAAAACATGGGAGGTCTTCTTTTTTCTTTGTGTTATCTATGTCTGTTATATTTATCTCAGGAAAACAGAAGGATAGGGGTTAGGGGCTTTCTTTAAATATTTTAACTAAATGCAATGAAGAAGCAGCCCACTAGCATTTTTAAGAATTATTTTTTAACCATGTTTAAGTGATTATTTGACCTTTCTGTAGCTACAATCTTTTGACAGCTCATTATGTTCCAAGCATGTTATCTGTGCTAGATGCAGTGTTACTTAAAAAGGATGACAAACTGCACATCAACCATAATGAACAACAGACAAATGTCAAGAAATTTCATTTCCAGTGTTTAGTCATGCTCCCATTGAAAGTTAACATCACATTAAACACTATTATGGAATATCATTCAAAATGACAGGGCAGAAGCTCAGCTGCTCCATCAAGCAATATACTTTAAACTGCAGGACTTCAATGGTTGGTCCACAGAGCTGTAATAACTGATGATATGCAGGACCACCCACTGACACCCTGAGACTTACTGCTGATTAACTAGGAATAAAAAACTGTATCAATTCAGCAGAGATGCCCTGTACTAAGATTTTCATTCTGGTTATTATCCTTAACATCCCCATAGAAGAAAAGAAATCAATCAATATGCAGAGGCTGGAAATATTATAGATTAAGAGGATTAAAATACAAGGCACTCTAGAGAGACTGTAATCTTTGCAAGGAGTTATTCTGAAAGCCACATTTTCAACTAGAAAGGCTGCAGTAAAATTTAAGTACCCCCAAGCATGGGCTCACAGGGTTTACCTCCCCTCAGGAAAACGTCCTGGGACTCCATTCAAACTTTAGTGCAAGTGCAAGCTGAAGAACCAGCTGGAAACTTTACACATATGGACTTCAGAGCTATAAGCCCCAAGAAGGCTTCTTCCCTAAGTAGCACTTCCAGCTCTTTGAACTGACTTTCACAGAAAGCTGTTTAAGACAGGTTTGCAGAGCTGGGATAAAGGGACGGTCTGTCCCAGAGAGCAATTCAGAGAGGGGAGGCTTTTCCCAGCAAGAATTAGCTTGCAATAGGAACCAACCCTCCAAACCCACCTTCAAAACCCCCACAAAGCTGACATGCCAATGTCATCATAGGAATGCCTGTTTTGTGCCTTTGCAACCTTGCTGACAGTTGGAGGCTGCTAAACTTTTCCACTGGTGCCAATTATCCCCAGGCACTTGAGGCAGGGTAAATGAGGCACACTGACAAGTGACAGTAATTGATTTTTCAGCATGCATTTTTTATATTTAGACAGGGAGTGCCAGGCTAATGAAATGAACTACTAAAGTACAAAAGTGGATTACAGCATGTCAAATAGTCTGTGAAAAGCACCCATCTCAATGTCCTTCAGTTTTTCACTGTCACCCTGCCTTGCAACTACTGCTTGACTTTGACTTCAGTGGTCTCAACAAAGCAGGCACACAGGCAAGAGTTCCTTCAAACACAGCCAAGAGTTCCTTCAAACCCAGTCAATCAGGCCAGGACCAGCCACTGCTGACAAGGTGACCATAAGGAGCCCCAAGGAGCAGGAAGAATCAGTTCTGGAAAAACCCTGATGAGGCAAAATCTCACAAACACATTACAGACAAACAAAAAAAGACTTTCTCAGCCATGACCTGCCAATATTAAATGCCAGAAACCACAACAGCCATCAGTAACCCCCTCCAACGTCTTGAGCAACAGTTACTAATTTAATAAATAAGCCAGTGCTACTTAAAAAACCCTGAAATCCCCTTGTTTTAATGGTTACTGCACAAAATGTAGACTTGGGGATTAAGGCTTAAAGGCCTCCTGTCAAAAGTCTGTGCAAGTGTCAATAAATGCAGATATGTGAGTAATAATATGGCTTAGTCTTTCTTGTCACTACCAAATCTCCATGAATTTTGTGCTCCAGGATCACATCACAACTCAGAGAGAAGCAGGAATCTGGAGACTTATTTCACATCATCACTGTCCAGCTCACAAATGCTCTATGCAATGCAAAACTGTAACAATTTACTTTCTCATTAAACATCCACAGCTTTCCCTCAGACAAAAACCAGCCATGCCATGCTCCAAGCCCACCCCAATGCTGATGTTCAAGCTGGGATACAGCTTGGCTTCCCCACCTGTATCACAGACTGACACCCATTTGGACAAAATATGAGCTGGCAGTTTCATATGCACACCTTGCACAGAGGACATCCCTTATGGAATATTATTTACGGGTGAGGAATGAGACAGGGCAGTTTGTGAACCTTGTCCAGCCAACACTCCACTCTCCCAGATCTGCAGCAGGAAGCCAGGAGACCAAATTCCTCAGGCATTTGTTTCTTAAAAAGGAAAAGGTTTATTTGACTATCATCCCAGTTAACAAACAGGATAAAGGATTTCCATAGTGAAGATAAATGTCAGTAAATTTCATCATTCCCAGCTATTTTGCTGCTTAAAGGACAATCACATGATTCAGACTCTTTTTCCAGGAAGAAGAATCCTTTCCAAGCCTGGTGGTTATCCCACATCTTTTTGATTTGTCTCCCCCTGACTGACTCACCCTACCTGCTTCCCATGTGATTGAATATTAATAGCATGAAATTTCCTCTTTAATGTGACAAAGTTCTTTATCCATTGGCAGTCTTCTATTTGATCTTCATCTTTTCTGCTTATCCTATGTTTTTGTTATGAATAAAATAAAAATTAAAACGAGTAAGGTAATAAAATGAAATGAGATCATATAATGAATATCTTGGGCATTGCACATAGAAGGAAATTAGAAGGAGTTCTATAGAGCTGCATTTTTATTCAACAGGATATTAACACACACATGTGTCTTCAAGACCTAAATCAGAGCATCTTTTTATCACTTGCAGGAGAAAGAGGATGTGGACAGTGTTGTAAATAAACTGTTCAGCAATGGAAAATATAAACAGGTAATAAATACCAATTTGATAAAGCCCAAGTTTCTGCCTCTTCTCAGATCAGACATGGAAATCAAAGAAATCTTACTCTGGTATGGCGTGATGTTCATTCCTATTGCAATGCAGCAAGAGAAGTGTTGGGAGCAACTCTTACAGCATGGAAAGATACCATGGGGTTTGCTTTTAATCAAGAACTTTGCTCTATTTTTTTAATGACAGAATTTCTGCTAAAAAAAATATTCATTATTTCTGTCATGAGGAGGATGAAGGAAAGGAGAGGTTTGCACAAAGCACTGCTGTGTACAGAATGAATTGGTTTGAGCTCATCTTTCCCTCTTAGATCAGGAAAATGCTACAGTGGAGGGGAAAATTCATTTAAGGTTGAGATGACTCCTCTTTGCTCATAGCTTAACACTATCTTGGAGAACAGAGACAAGAGGAAGACCCTGTCCTTCAGGCCCTCCTCCACAACACAGGCACTCTTCCTCCTGGGATCTACAACGTCCTTTTGCTCATTTCTCGCATCTACAGGATTCATCACAAGCAGAGCTGTATTCCCTCTCCTTTGCTAAATTTTCTTTCTACAGAAACATTCCAGATCTTTTTCTTCATCTCTCCCTGCTTCTGTGAGAAATGCCACAACGCAGTCAAGGCTTTATGCTTTCAAAACCAGCCCTCAGAGCTATTAGTCTTGCAGCAAATAGGGGAGTTAGTATTATTAGTCATATTGCTCTCCACCATTCATGCAAATGAATCCAATGGATAATAAAGGGTATTTTCTTATACTAAAGATGCTTGTAAAAATTTGGGAATCTATAAGGCTCAGAAGTGTCTGAATTGTTGCAATCCATCACGCCTGGAGCTTTCAGGGCCAAGAGGTGATCCTCCCCTCAGTTGCAACTTAATAAGAACATCAGGTTTTGGGAATGAATTACAATACTACTCACCATGGACCCACTATCTTTACCTTCAAAGGGACTCTATAAAAAATGAACCAAGTAACCTGCACTTAACCTTTTTATCTACTGAACTTTTATTTTAAAAGCTAATAAAACTAAACCTATGTGCTGCCTGTAGTACAGCACTTTATTTTCTTAGCATAATAAACAGCCTATTTTACAAGCTACATAATTTATGTATATGGTAAACCCAGCAGAGAAAACTTACCATGATTAATAAGTTTAACATTTTTACTTAGGTCACGTAGACACTTTCCAAAGACATCAATAAAATGTTTTAGAGTTAAATAACAAATCAGTCACTGACAAGATAAATCACTGTAATGGGCAACTACTTTCCAATTACACTTTATTTCTGCAGAAGTCATTTTGGGGAAACAGCATTAATTGCCATTTGGAATTGATAGGGCATTACCACCAGGCAGGGAGAGAGGCATCTCAGTTCAAAACTGTAAATGTCCTGTGTGATGCCAGCATGATACTTAAGTTGAAAATAAATCACAAGCAGCATGAAGATAGCAGGAGTAATAGTTCCCCCACTCCCCATAACAAATGACCTAAATAAATGAGAAACACAGTTCTGTAAAAGGTAAAATGCTTCATCTTTTTTTTTTTAAACTTTTTTTAAAACAAGCTATTCTTTCATCCAGTAGCTCAGCTGCAGACTTTCTATGGCACTCACTGACTGCAAATATGCAAAGGCATTAGTTATCTGCAATGTGCTTTCTAACTGATGCAGACTTTTTCCAAGGACATGCAAAAATGCACAAAATATCAATGCTTCCTGGGCAGTTACAGTTACAAGATGGCCAAAAGGAGCCAAACATTTCCAGAAAAAAGTTCTTGTACCAAAATAACCAAAAGAGGAAAAAAGCCAAGATAAAGCAGATCTTTAAAGGATATTACAACTACCCACAGTTCTAGAAATTCCCATAGTCCGACAATTCGGAGTGATTTGCTATTTAGATAGTACAGGAGAGGGAGCTATTTTTCGGACAAACCTAACACAAGATTGAAAAACATAAATTTCAAAATACATCAATTTTAAACATATAAGAAATCCCAACATGTTAAAGAGAGAAACACAAGTAGAGAGCCCCAGTTCCTTTGACTGTGCCCCCCACACAGCACTTCCATTCTCCCATCAGTTTAAGTCAGAGGTATCTAACAAGGTCTGGTCCTGCCAGAATATGACAGTGCCACACGGACAAAGTGTGGGGAATAGTGGATAGTCTTTTAGGGCTGAAATCCAAGTCCCTTTGTAGATGGTGACATTCATTTTTTGATTTGACTCCATCTGCCAACAGACTCCAGAGTGCACCTGCACCACAGGCTCGCAATCAGGCTGATGACCATAGCTCAGGTCAGCACAGCTACCTGCTGTGGCTTATAAACTCTCAAACTCAAGTATCTCAAGAGTATTAGGAAAAAAATTTTTGATTTCCAGTTCAGCTAAACCTTTATTAACAAGTCATAAAATGCCCACTTGCAAACTACTACTTTTTTTGTCTATTGTACATCTTTTAAATTATTGAAGCAAAGCAAATTTCTGGACTGTACTAAAATCTGAGGAAGTTTGAATAGCTCCTTTTCCCCGAGGAAAAGGAAATATTTTGATTTATAAATATTGTAAAATTCAGCATTAAGGACAGATAAGGAGCAATGAAGTTCAGGTCACTGTAGCTTTCCATAATGCAGTTAAGTGGAACTATCAATTCACCAATTCGGCACTGGGCAGCACCCGGAGGTCCTGCTGTAAGAACTCCAAGGGGAAGCATTAACTTGTCAGCACTCTCCTGCTGCAACACGAGCAGCCAGCATGGTGCATTGTCCTGCCTCGGCAGCACTGAGGGCATGCTCCACAAACAAGCCAGGCAGCTCTTCAGCAGCAAATCACCCATTTCCAAAGGAGCATCTGTGATCTATCGTCCAACAGCTGCCCTCGGGTCTCCCCACAGTCTTTCCACAATGCAGTGTTTCCAGAGTGATTTCACAGGCTGTTCATTTTCAATAAATATTAGCCACCCAGGCTGCCTGTGCTGCACGTTTGCGTGCTCTGCATGGCGAGCACGTGCGTGAGTGCAGGTCAGACCATCTCCTAGGAGTTTCAGCAAATTCAGATTTACCTACTAACTGCAAACCTTCTTTTCCAACTGCTCATCCCCTTTCCCTTCTTGTCACTAATTCTTTCATGGATAGAAACATCCAGGATGCGGCAGAAATGCTCTTGGACTCTCAGCTGATAGCTAGCATTAGTAAGGGCAAACAGATGGGTATGCAAAAACCAAGTGCCAAGCACACCATTACGTGTAATATAGCAGTGCAGATATGCCCCAGATAAATATCTGTGCCATTTAGTATACTTTGCCCCAAAAGATAGTAAAATCTGGCTGAACTGACAAGAAGGTGGAAAACAAGAAGAAAAAAAAGACTTGCCCAAGGTCAGAAGCACTGCTTTAAATATCCCAGCTTCTGCTCTTTGTGCAGAGATGGATATGTTCACAGGACACTGCAATGCCTTCCCCAGATTTACATCAATCCTGTGCACTTCCTATTTAGTCCTCAGAAATCAGGCTGTGCATCTTCCTAAAAATGCACGCTCAACAACACATTTGAGTCATAAGTCTCCACAACAAGCCTGAACTTTCAGAGGGAGATGCAATTTTGTCACCAACGCTGCCTTTTGCAAGACTCACTTGAAATTAGTCTTCTCAACACTTATTTGGGCACCTGCATAAGTCACCCAAGTAGAAAAAGCCCTTGTGCTCTCTCAACTACTACTCACTTCAATACCAAGTCTGACTGTCAGGGCAATTGTACAGGAGCTGAAACATGGATATAGGTGTCGCAGAGCAGCTACTGTTTAATATTTTGCTCTGATGGTGATCAGTATTTCTTCTGAATACTCCAGCTACTTCTCCAGTTGCTTGTCACAAAGACGAGAAAAGATCAGAATTTTTTCTTTGTCCCAAACAGCATCACTTAAATTTTCTTTGATAACTAACTGCATTTCAGCATATGAAACAATGTGTTTCCACAGAAATACATCATGATCTGCCTCCTTCCTCTCCCCTTATTCACATAATGATTCCCCCTTCTCTAACCAGCCTGGCAGGGAACAAGGTGGCTTAGGTTTGCTTTGGTGAAAAGGGAGAACACCTCCACTTCTACCAAATTTAATGGACAAGATGAAGCTCTCTGAGTGCCCAGCACAGGCTTTATCTGTTCAGACAGAGCACCCAAGTACAGCCAGAGGACCCACGGCCCTGCCCAGCCCCAGTCCGTGCTTCTGAAGCACACAGATGACTTAATATAGACAATATAAACCTCTACACAGGTATTCAAAGACCTCCCTGCAGCACAATAAAGTTATCTCCAAAGGTCTAATGCACATCCTGAAACAAACTCTTCAACTCCATGAGCACCACAAAAATACTGAGAATGTTCTAACCTCTGTTTTGTGATTTTCGAATTACCCTTATCTTCCTTTGGGTGCAGAGAGAGGAAACAAGCTGTTATAGGTAATTCCTAGCCAGAAAAGAATAAAGGAAAAAATGTCAAAGTTTTATGGGCTGAATTGGAAGAGAGGCAACATTTGCAGAAACTGTGAACTATGTCTTTTAGAGGCCAATATAAGGACCTGAGAACAGCTCCAGTTTTTTGATTATGGGGATTCTGCTTGCAATAGGAGACTGGTCACATGGAAGAACCCTCCAGCTGGGATCCTGAAGAGCTCTCAAAGGTTTGGGTCCACTGTGATTTCTCTCAAAACACAGAGCATGAAGTTCAAATATATGAACAGATATAAGGCTCCAATTCCTTCTCAAAACACCACAAACTGTTGCACTACACTTTCAGAACAAAGACAAAGGATTATTAAATCTGTGAGCATAAAAAAACCCCAACCCACATCCATCCAGGAAGAAACTAATTACAATATGAAAAATAATATAATATTCTAACACGCTTTGGGCATTGCAATAGAAAATAAGCACAGAGGGAGAAGAAGAATATGGTGATATCTGTGCTCTTGAGCCTTATACATAATTTCCCTAAAGCAGGTTATTGGGGAAAAGAACGAGTAGTAGAGCACACTAAGCATGAAAAAAAGAGACAGAACAAAGGGTATTTCAAGGACATATTTTCTGAACACAATCCATAGTTGTATTGCTAGCACTGAAGCAATAGAAACAATTTCCACACTAACCCAGAAAAATCATGGGGTTTACACATGATGAAAACACTGTTTCTATTACTATCAGCAATACTGCAAGAAAGTAGATGTCCTATCTAAACTCAGTGATAGCCATAACATTCCTATAAGGCTGTTCTCTTATATGCTTAAAAACACTACTGGAGTGAACTAAATCCAGCCATGGGTACTGAAAATGAAATGTTTTAACAGGCAAAATGGTGTTCTAGCTTTATTCTTAGGGAGTGAGTTTATTTTGTTTTATAAAAGCTGCTTTACAAAACTTTCTTAACTCCTACTACACCAGCCACTATTTCTCATGCTTTTCCCCTAACAGTCCTGAAATTTCAACCAAAAATACCTAAAAAGGTAGCTTTCTACTGGTTTCTTAAGGTCACTTGAGACTGTCCCACCTCTTGTCCTAAAATTTCCTCCTCAAAATGTACTTCCATTTGGCATGCAATCATGGTTCAGCTCCCACACTCTCCCCTTCTCTTTCTGCCTCTTTTTCTGCACAGAAAGACTCAAAAACCCTGAGAGAGCAAAAGGATGTTGCTGGAATTAGACTAACAGTGTTTTATTAAGGATGACTGAATCAGACAGCTAATGCAGAGACTTTATAGTTCAGCTTTTGCATTCACACATAGTAAGGTAAGTTCAGAACAAATGGATAAGGTGATTGCTAATGTCCAGCAACACAACCACCATGCACTTCCAACACACCAACTCCCAAGTCCTTTCACCATAAAAACATCAAGTATTGACTTGAAGGAAGAGGTTGGGGACAGTCTCAGATGGTCCTTCCCTTCCCAGGTCTATGTCTGTCCTGCAAGCCCACAGAAAACAAACAAAAAAAACCTAAGGAGCATATCACCTCCTTGGACAGCTTCATCGCCACAACATGGCGCTGACTGCTGACAGAGCGTCCAAGAGCAGAGCCATCGGGATGGGAACCCTTCAACACCATTAAGGAGCAGGCAAAACTCTTAAAACTCTAATTCACTGAGCTTGGGTGACAGCTGTCAGGGCTTCAGGAAGTCCTCACAGAAACACAGGTGTTGGGACGGTGAGGGTGGGAAGACAAAAAACAGAAGCCATCATTCCCCATCTTTTGCAAGACCAATTTAACACAATTACCAGTTTGTTCTTTTGAGCAAAATCAGACAGACAGCACTATGCTGCTCCAAATTAATTCACAGCAGTGCAGGAGCAACTAGGAAAGACCACGGCACAGAAATGGCCAGAAGCATCTGCTGGTTAGTCATGCCCACTCCCACAAGCACCACATCGCCCTGCGCCGCTCGTGCCACAAGCATGGTTCCTCATCACCTTATGGTCCTCCTGCGCATCACTGAGCACTGCATGCTTCTCATTCTCCTTCATCCCAGCAGGATGCTTCAGCAAAATCTGCTGGGTTCCTCTTAGAAAGATAATTTAGTGCAGAGGATCTCTCTAGGTCACATCACAACCAGCCTTAAGACCAATTTGGGTAGCCTCCAAGATCACTGAGGCATCCAGCATCCTTTGTTGTGAAAGACATGAAGAATTTAGGCATTTTAAACACTCTATACAGTAAACTGAATCTGGAGATTAAGGTCATTAAAGTCACAAATGCTTTTAACTGGTATTCTTGCTTAAATAAAGAAAAGTGTTTATCATAAGAAATTCCTGTTTTAGAGTGTTCTTTACACGGACATTTGCTGGCCACACCCTACCACCTAAAGGTAGGTATTCCATGATTTCACCCATGCCAGTTCAGTACCAGATGCAACCACCATCAGTTTTTTCAGGATTTCAAGTAAGTCCTGAATCTATTTAAAGAAAAGAAAATAATTCTCTCAATATCCACTGGATGCCACCACCTCAACTACCATGTTCAGGAAAACACAAAAAAGCAGAAAAAACCTTAGGTTCACTTTTTGGAGAAAACTTTGCAAACAACTCCCACCAAATAAAAGACTGATGAGAGACAGAGTTTCAAGCTGATGAAGTGCCTGCAACTCCCCATCAGCTGCAGTGCACCATCATGCAGGAGAGACTGTGCTGCAGACCTCTGGAACAGTCGGCATCTCAAGGGTTTGGCATAGGTGAGCTTAGAGAACAGGGGTCAGAAACCACCTCTGCTCCAGTACAAAGACTTAAAGCTGGAATTTTCAATAAGGGAGGAGAGAAAGTGGTCAAACATTAATATATCAGAGCTCAGGGAAGAGCTACAGCTATAAAGAAATACTACCAGTTGTGTCAGGACTCGCATCTGCTCCAAAGAAAGGCCATACAGGATTGTTATAATTCATACATGCTCATCACTCTCTAAAATAATGAGATGTTTCATACTATTATTTATAGGAAGCAGAAAACCCCTTGTAAGCCAAGGCTAAACCAGTTAAGGCATATATGACACATGCCATATATGACACAAATAGGTATACTGACTGCTTGCAGAGTAATGCCAACACTGAAATAGATGAAGTGTACCTCAGCACATAAATAATAATACTACAACTAGGAGGCAGCTTTCAACTTCTCATGAGCAGGTTCTAACCTGGACTGAGTTTGGAGTTTCATGTAGACAGCTTTAGTAACTAATAGATATAAAAAACTGTGAAAGACTTCTTCTAGGCACATCATTACACAGGCATTAAGGCCTGTATTCAGCTTAGAGGTGCATGTCCCCATTTAGAAAATTTCAGTTGCGCCCCATTGTTTTTAAAGCTGAACATTTGCTTCTGCACTTTGATCATTTGATACTCTCAGTAAGGTAAAGAGAAAAAAATGCGTCAGCCTCAAGGTTTTCTACAACTTCTAAGTATTCACTTCACCTACACTGGCCTTGCAATGTGACATTTTCCACTACCACATCTGCTTTAGTTACTCCTTCATGGCTAGCTGCCTGGCCCTGGTCAAAAAATCTCCTATTTTCACGAGGCAGCACTGGCTGACAAAATAATTGACTCCTGGGAGCTGC
>VYZP01040471.1:0-67065 GCA_013400635.1 Hypocryptadius cinnamomeus
GGTCTGTTTTTATAGGAGTTTCAGTAGATAGAGATTTCCTGAATCCAATAGTTTGTTGATCTACATTTTTTAAAGGTCCACCATTTTTTAGTCACAAAATATTGTCAGTTCTTACAATCCGTGATTGACAAATTTACTACTTAATATTCTTTAATATTTAATATGTTCCAAAAGATCAGCAATGTGCAAATCTTAACACTGCTTATGTTCGTTATGTAGCAAAGTCCTAGCATGTGCCCCAGACCAGGCACCTGTATTTGTTGTATGGCACCCTCTTATGATAATTTATTTGTTAAGGTAGTATATTCTAACCTTAGTTTTGAAGAGTAAAACTATTGAATATATTCTGAAGACCTTTGAGAATACTTAGAAGAGGCCAGGATCAGCAGAATCTACTACCCAGCATACAATCCAAGCTTTCTTGGTACTTTCTCCTTATTTATATATTATTAATATTCTTTTAATTCATCAAAGGCTTTTTCAACTTTAGGGCCCTGGGACATGCTCATATCCTACTGTTTTGGTAGCTGTGTGTAGGTATCGTCTTTTTTAAAATATTTTTTCACATTTGCAGATGCTACTTAATAGGTGAACGGGTATTGGATAAGAAGATAAAAGAATGGAAGTGATGGGATCAAGGGTATGGAGCAAAAAAGGAGGGAGCACTCGTGACTTTGGGATGTGTTTGTACTTTTGCTATTGACTCATCAGGGGATAAACAGCAGAATTTGTAACTTGTTCTTTTGTAGAGTCAGTGGACTTCTGCCAATATATCTCCTGTGAAATAAGTATCATATTTTTACTATTGGCCTCTAGGAATCAGGATTGACTGTAGTATTACAGCTTCATTGTATGATCCATGCACAGCTTGCTTAGGATTTAGAAAGTATTTTATTACCCTAACTAGAAGGTGAATATGTATGTGAATATGTATATTTGTTTGAAAAAAGGTGTGAAATATACTAAAATAGAAGCAGCGAATAATGGTATTTGCAGTACCAGAATTCCCAGAAACCAAGCAGTGAGAATCTGTTTAGTGCCAAACAGAGAAAAGATGTTTAATGAAGCAATGAGAAGGACTGACCTCACACCCATTGGTTATGGACATCTGCTTAATTAGCTGGTCCTTGGGCTGAGCTTTCAGTCACATACAAGACTGTGTCCAGTTCTCATACTTGAGCCTATGCCATGACCTCTGTGAGGATGGCAGGGTCATGGCAGGACTCAGTGACAGCTCAAAGACACACAGAAGCATGAGGCTCTTCTCCTTACAAATTCAAGCCACTGAGGTCAGCATGTGGTGTGAAGTGAGATCATAACTGCAGCAAAAAGCTCCTGCTCCAGAAAAGTACAGGAGTAAGTAGACACTCAGTGCTCTTACTATCAGAAGCCGGTTTTATCTCACATCTTTGTGCAGGTTCTATCTGATGGGTTTAGGAGTTTCTCTTCTGGGGTAGATCAGCACATCATTCTCACCTTCAAATATCTCCAACAATGCCAGAACCAGATGCTGCTGAGGTGGTGCTACAATTATTCTGTAACAAGACACAGGAGTGTCTGCCCACTGCTGAGGCCTCTCCAGGGTGTGTAATTCAGACTGTTAGCATGTTGTCTTCCTCAGTATTCCCTTAATTCCCATCCTGGGCTCTGGAGGGGCTGAAGGTAAATCAGCCTGTCAGTGTGCACTCGTCCACCTCCAGTTTTAACAGAAGGATTTAGACAGATAGATGGATCTCCATTTCATCCCACTAAATATGATCCAGATAGTGATGCTCTGTTGGTGTTAACCAAGCACAGCAGATCACCACGAGTGGGAGCAAAGGCAGGTGAGAGTTAACAGGCAAGTCCAGGATGCATTAAAAAAACATCAACAGGAGAGGTTCAAGGAAGAGAGTGGACTGAGCAACTTGATTCCACCCTTAGGCCTAACTGAGATTTCCTTTTACAGGTTGGTGGGTAATTTACTGTTCTGTTTTGCTTTTTGTATGTAATGGCCCTCATGGGTGATGTAAATTACGAACACTTTTCCCCTGTATAGCTTGTATTTCACCTGCAGGCTTGATAAATCTGAAGCCTAGTGCTTAGATAGTTACCTTCAGATCTGGATGATTTTGAAATCTGGTGCCCTTTGCTGAGAGACAGGTTATATCAACTGGTGTTATACCTGGGCAAAGGTCAGGGAGTTCTACCATTTCAGAAAAACAAGACCATTTAGAAATTAATAAAGTTTTCTGTTCACATCTACTGAAATAACCCAAATTCACAAGCTACAGATGAAAGTAGAACTCTACTATAATCAAATAAAACTTTGGCTAATTCTCTGGCTTCCTTCCCAACAAAATATACACGAAAAGATCAATACAATTAGTTCCCTTCTTACTTTCTAGAGGAGTTTGGAGTTAGACTTCAAAAACCATACCGCAAAAAAAAAAAAAAAAAGAAAAAAAGAAAAAAAATAAAAGAAAAAAACCCAAACCCACACCGAAAGAAGCATGTAAAAATACCAAACAAAAAAGTTCAAATAGATTCTGTACATCAATTTGTTCATGTAAAAATATATTCCTTCTTAAACAGACTGACAGTTATTAATTGATCAAGAGTATGCATAAAACTCTTCTCAAAGCAATTAATTGGACTAATAATCTCTACTTGGACAGCCTTATTAAAACATACTAATTGCAAAAACTAGTGAGAACTCGCTCATTACAAGAGTATGGGGTAGCAGATTAAGTTGAATGAATTAATCTTGGCACTCTTTGTTCCTCTGTGAACATGTAAGTAAACAAAACTCAAACTGAGCAGAGAACCTGTCTGACTTAAGCAAGTGTATTAATTATTTGTGAGAAATCACTGGGAAAAATGAACAAAAAATCAAATCCATGCTACAGAGGGGTGTGGAACTAAATCTGACTGAAGTATGGATTTTTTCCTAGGTTCCTTTTATTCAAAGAAGGAGTTCAACTACAAAAGGTAACAGTGGACTTTTCAAAAAATTAATAATTTGCTATTTTTAGTAAACAGTAGGTTTCATGGAACAAAGGAAAACACAGAGTGCAAACAATTTAATCTTGTCACCATAGTCAAATTTTATTTCCATGAAATTCATCTGAAAATAAATTCAGTTAGACAAATGTCTGTTAAACTTGTGTGAAAAGAGCCTCAATGAAGAAAAGAGAAGCAAGCTTCAGGGCATAAATTGCACGATTCTTGCACGATTCTTGCACGATTCTTCATTTTGCCTGCACACATGGAAATTAGACATCACAGATAAGATAGCTGCTTTGAATTCAGTAACCATATTCTTCTGTATTACACCCAAGCAACTCCAGATGTTTAAATTGTTTCCTTTTTTTGCTTGGTAAAGCACAATAGAGAGAAAATATTCCCTATACCAACTTGATTGGACACAGTTTGTAAAACTAGGTTGTAATACACAAACACTGGGACTGAGCAGGTCCAGTTTCGGACACAAGCTTTTTGCTGCTAATTTATCTCTGCTTCTTAGTTATATTTTGGTGCACTTCTCAGCTTCCAGCCCTGAAATCAGATCTAGTTGGAAGGGGTGAAGGAGGAGTAAAGAGAGAGACCATGCTTTGATCCACTTCCTTCTGAAACATCACAGCTACCTGAAATCCTTACATTTTCTGTGAATTATTTAAAACATTTTCTGAAAAAAAAAAAAAAAAAAAAAAGGAAAAAAAAAAAAAAAAAAATTTTGAAAAAAAAAAAAATTTTTGNTTTTGATGTGGAAATGTTGCTGTAGTAGTGCTTCATAGAAGGGAAGAAAAGACACCCCAAGGCCCAGTGCTGTGTTCTGCAGCCTGTATGTCATACCCATGGTGTGCTGTGACTAAGGACTCCAGTCATGGAGCAGCTCAGCTGCTGGTTGTGTGCAAATGTCATCAGGAAATCTGGTCCAAGAGCCTGGCCAGACAAAATAATAATTAAATTATAGAATATAGACTCTTTAGCTATAGATATAAAAATACTATTTTCTCCCTTATAAAGCTCCATAATACTCCTATCTTATCTAGTGAAAGGTGATGTTCCTTCCCTGTTGTGGTTAGCTGATTTTTACTACTATGCAGCTTCTAGAAGGGTTGGGGAATCTTTTCCTCTTGGTTTGCTGCCAAAGATTTTCCTACCTTAGCAAAGCTGCCTCTTGGTTTGTCCAGTATGTTGCTCACATTTGACTTTGTTTTCTCACTGGAAGGCTTAGAACAGAATATGTGAAGTTTGGGATTTTGCTTGGTTTTGATTCATGCAGTTTTTAATTAAATATTTTGCTTCCTTAATGCTGCTTTTGTCCCAATGTATTTTCTGAGTTAGGTAAATAGCTGAAACTCCTCTCATGTTTGAAGAAACTGGTGATTGTTATCCAATGAGGAAAATAAGAACAGGTCATGATGTGCAATATCTCCCTGTCACTGAATAACAAGCTTCTGGAACTTGAAGTACGAGATTTTGTCATGAAACAAAAATTGCTACTTTGGCTTACTGGAAATAAATCTAGATCAAGTTAAGGATTTATGCAGAATAAAAGGTGAGAGAATGTCCTCCCCATCAACTTTCTCCTTCATTGTGCTCTAAGATGTGACCCTAACATCCACAATAGTTAGATTTGTGGTCTAACTTACATTTCACTAAATTCTAATGGCTTGAGTGGTGGGTGGGTGGAAGGTGGATCACTTTGTTAAGGCAGATTTGTCAAATTTTGCATGGGAATTGCTTGGAAGAAAAACCATTAATTTTAAACCATTTTGTGTCACTTCTCCTTTGACGTTCATTCTTGTCTCTTCATAGCCACAAAAGAAAGGAAGCACCTGCTTGTACCTTCTCTTCACACACCTACTAGGAAAGCAAATCCTGCTTTAGTCATCAACGTCACTTTAGTCGCTTTGCTGTAGTTGCACAGGAGTGTGCAGTGGAGCCTTCCATTTAAATGGCTGTTTTACTTCTACTTTTCCTTTGGGACCAAAGAACCACAGAAAGTAATGGGAACGCAGATTGGAAGTAAGAGGTGTTCCAGACCTACTAACAAAACCTGCATAATGAAAACTGAAGACCTTGAATGATAATAAAATAACTGAGTTGGTAAAAACTCAACCAATGGAACTCTCATGTGGAACATATTGTGTCTACAATGTTACAGGTCATTTCCTTTGCCTTTCTCTATAAACATGTTTTTCAAATTGGTTTCAAGTTGGTCCAGCTGCTTCAAGCCCAGTATATTGAAAGCATGTTCATATGACAGATGACCAGCAGCTGTTGTTGGAAAATGGACAAAGCAAAGCGTAGATGTTGCTTGGGAGGAGGAACTTTTTCTTTCAGGCAAAACATCTTCCTCAATATTTTGCTCCTCTATGAGTTTTTCATTGCAAAGGCTTGGCCAGTGACACTAAGAGGCCTTTTTCTTTCCAGATACAGCTCTAGGAAATGTAGCAAAGAAAGAAGAAACACAGATCCTGGTGGATTCTTTGGTCAAGGCACTGAATGACAGAGGAAACCTGTTGTTAATCTCTCTGGAATTGTTCTCTCTCTTAAAGAAGATACTGCCATTTGTTAATTCTGGCTCTGATTTATTCCTAACTCTAGAAGTATTTCGTATTGAAGATCTGGCAATGGTGTATGTAGCAGTACACATACCTCTGTTCCAGAGGCAATCTAATCCATTTAACTGTGTCCTATCTCCTATCTCTTTGATTGAGACTTTTTTTCCCAATCCTTTTTCCCCCTCTTCAAACACAGTTTAGTTAAAATACAGGAAAGCTAAGCTTTTAATGACTAAAAGAAATATAATTTTCCTTTCTTTTGATTCTTGTCTAAAACATTCCATGCTTGTCCTGAGAAGGAGAGAAAAACCCCACAATCCATTTAACAGGCAACATAACATGCATATTTTTTATTTAAATCCATCAAGATACATACTGCTTTAAGTTTATTGCCATTTTCATCCTACAAGTTCCACAAGAACATTTATTGTAGCTGTCAAATACTGTGCATCTTCCTTAGTAAGAGAGAATAAACATACACATACTTTGATCTACTTCATTGCTTCAAAGTTTGAAATGCACTCAGAGCTTTTCATGGAATTTTGAAAAACAATTATTGAAAAGAGTAATTATGAAAGTAGTAATTTTCTCGCTGATATTATTTTTCTATAATTGAGAGTTAGGCAGTAAGAGCATTGTGTTCTGTCTATTTTTTCCCCTGCAGTGTAATCCAGAAAAAGATTTGATTTATAAAATTTTTCTTTTTTTAATTCACTCTGCCCTGAGGACCTGCAGTCAGGCAGAAGGCTAAGAGACTGCAAGAATTGAAGCTTACATATGGAAACAAATATAAACAACCTGACAAGCATGAAGTATTAAAGAACTCCAATAAAAACTCCATTTCAAATAGGCTTACACCACGAGTCCTTAAGCTTGTGGCTAAGGCCACATGGTTAAAGAAGGACTGCCTTGTGTAGTCCATATCCATCCCCTCAGAAATTGTGCTGACCTTCATTCCTTTCATAATTTTCAAGCATTACAGAAGTGGTAGTTTTCCAATTACTTACATGGACAAAGGGTTTAAATGTGGTTATACTTCTTTTACTGCCAGGAGAGTGTCTGCTTCCTGGAGACCCCTTTTTGAGAAGTGCTCAAAGTGAGGCCACACTCCAATACAGCCACAGGGATACAAATGTATGGAGCTCTTTGCAGATCATTACAGGGAGCTGTGTAATGTTACAAGTTGATTTTAAGTTGCATTGATATTATTTCAGGTACTTACTAATTTTTTCCGTTAGTAAAAAATTGTATATTCATTAAGTAGCTGTTTAAGGATTGTGATCTTTTAGGAAAATGTAATAATTTTGTTATGAAGTAGCCCAGTGCTGACAAAAGGGGAAAGCAATGAACCTTGTAAAACATATAAGTTCACAGTACAAATGGTTCATCATAAATGTAAGTCACTCGTGCCTCTTTCAGAATTTACAAATAACAGCATTTACAAACAGAGCAGCGGCTCTCCTGCCGTCTTTGAACTGCATATCCTGATGTTAGTGTTTGAAGGTGGTTTGGTGGGAGAGACTGCAAGTTCTGAAAGAGTCAAAAGTAGTTCAAGAGCATAGATTTTAAATGATTTCCTGTGAAACACCACCTGTGGTAAAGGAATACCATCCCAAAGGACAAAAAGCCAAAAAACATTGTGCTGGAATTGTGCTGAAGCTCTGCCAAGGCCTTTTCTAGTTCTTCCAAGCTTATCACGGGCTGTATTTGTCTGCTATAAATTAAAGTCAGTATCATGAACTGTAGCCTTAGCACAAGGCCAGCACTGTTTGTAGTGAAAGGCAGGGGGTTTGCCTGCTGGTTGAACTGCAGCAAGAATTGAGGAAGCTGATGTCTAACAACTGAATTATTCCATCAGCTCCTCCTCTGCCTCAGAAGTGTCTCTAAACCCATAGAAAGTTCTGACCAATTAGTTAGTCCATGGCTTTGTCACAAAGCTGGATAATCTGTGTCTTTCCTGATAGGTATCCAAACTGTCTGTTATTAAAATATTCCCGTGCTAATGTGCCAAAATTTCTCCTTTTCTGTGTTGCAAAAAGAAGTGGTTATATTTGGAAAAAGCTGTTTATGAATGGATTAAACTTGTTGATCTTTGAAATGTGGAACCCATGTCTCGTTTCCTGTCCAATGAGCCAAGAAGAAAATGGTGAAGGAGTGTAGCTGCAAGTTCAGGCTGCCAATGCAATACCCCATTTGACATTCCTTCTCTAAGTGGTTTTATCACTAGGACACACCTGTCTGCAGTGCACATTTCTTCACACAGCTCAGTGTCCCTCAGCATCGCTGGGGCTGGGACACAGCTCAGGCTGGGCTGCAATGGGCTGCTGGGCCAGGGCAGGCTGGGAAGTCCTCAGGTACTGCTGGTCAGGCTCATTGAGGCACAAAAATGTCCTCAGAGGCAGGGCATAGGTCTGGAGGACTGTGGCAGCAGAAGGTGTGTGCCCTGCTGTGGGCCCTGCCAGGAGCCAGGCGGGAAGGGCAGCACCCAGGAGCCCTCTCCCGAGTGACAGGGCTGGGGTCTCTGTGAGCCCTGTTCTGGATGGGAACCAAGCCTTTGTGCTGTGAGACACTGATGAAAATGCTTCCCCTTCAGCAGGACCAAGGCACAGCCTCAGCAGCCACTGGGTACCCCCCAGCGAGAGGATGGCACTGTTCTCTGGGGCAAGCTGGTGGTTGAGTGGGCTTTGACATGACAGAACCACAATCACCCTGTGCTTGTGGCAGCTGATAAATGAAGTGAGCAGACTCTTACTTGGTGTTCTGCTGGTCAGTGTCCTGGTGAAAGGCAACGTGAGCTCTGTGAGCTGCATGCCAGCAGGGAAGTTATTGTCTGTGCATCTGTAAGAATTTGCATAGCAAGGATTGTGCTTGTTGGGCCAGGAAAGCAAAGATGTGGCCAAATCCTGATCTCAATTGCACGTGCACAGATCCCAAGGCAGCAAGGCTTCATTGTGGCTCAGCACTTGGCCTAATGAGGGCTTGCATGATTGCCAATAATGTGCATGGCATGCTGGAGAGTGAGCAAACAACAGTTCCCTGTGTTGCTGTGCTCTGCTCTGCAGCATCTGTTTTGCTTCATCATTTTTTAAAAGAAAACCACAAATATTTTTCACTAGGGAGTTGATAAATAACAGTGCTTACATTTTAAAAAAATTTAGTTGGGACAAAAGTAAATCTTCTGGTATATAAAATCCTTATGCTTTGATTTGAGTATTAATTCACAGATTGTCTCTTATTATGTTGTTCCTAGCTCAGTAAATCTTATGGGGTTTTCTCCCTCAGGAAATCACATGGGGTGATGTCTTAGTGTGATTTATTTTTATTTGTATGTTTAAGTTTGCACAGAATTGTCTTTCACAGCAGCATTCTTACAGGAAGATTTGTATTCCTTGGAAAATTTGGCAAACTGGGGAGCATTTAATAATTTGTCAATGAAACTTTAAATGAAATTTGTTGCAACTTTGTGGATACACATGACAAGTGTGATGTAGTAAACTAAGTAGATATTTTAAAGGGATGTGTTCAAAAGGTTATGTTACATATTTTTCATTCTTAAATGGCTTTCGGAGAGGAAATGTGTTCTAGCAAATGGCAGACTACATGTATGAACAGAAGTAGGGCTAGCCTAAAATCTAGTTTTAGTATTTCTCTAATGCTTTCTTGTCTTTCTTGTCTGCATAACATTTAGTTTTAAGATTAGGTATAATAAGGAGGTCAACAACAAAGCGGGGGAAACAGCATACACATGAAATGGAAGAGGGGAGTCTGAGCTCTCTGCTATGGAGGGGCTCCCTCTCTGTCAGCCCTGTGCTCTCACTTGGAAAAGCAGAACAGGAAAACCCCACTTCTTCTAGAAGCTGGTGGCATAAGCATAGGATGGTGTTCACCTCTTCTGGAGAGAGGAAGTGGTCTGTAACAATTACATGTTTGATAGATGCATCTGCTTGCTTGGTTGGGATGGAGACTGCTGTATCTTTACCTTCCTTTATGGTTGCAAGCTGGTGGTGAGCTCTGCAGTGGTGTTTGGAGTGAGCTGTTGTGTGTCTAAAGTTTTTTTTTGAGTTATAGGGTTAGGATTGGACCCTTCCAAGTATATTGAAATAATGTGATTAGGTGAAAGACAAGATTCAAATAACATTAGAGAATACCAAGACAGAGAACCTTGTTTGGGAAACAAAAGAAAACAAAATAAAAAGGGCTATACCTAAATAAAGAGAAAAGTATGTGAAACAAAGAAGAAAAACAGACCCTGAGATCTGTGCATTTTCTAAATGAGAAAACAATGTACCCACTACGTGCATAACCCCTGCCCCCAAACCCCCAAATCAAACAGAAGTGCAAAAATCAACAGAACACACAGACACACACATTCCCCTGCTACCATTTCACTGACATTTTCTCAATATTGCTGTTCTGCATCAAGCAGCTAAGGCAGTATTGCAATGCAGTTGCTGCAGGGATGTTTTCTGATTTTTGAATAGGTGACCAGAAAAGAATGTGATGATGGGTCTGAATGTGGTCCCTGCTGTGAGGAATTGTAGAAGTTCTTCACTCCATCCAAGCTTTGTTGTATGAACTTGATAATGAAAAACATTTTACATTTCATGACAGCATAGAAGTAATTTTTAGCTACTAAGATAAAAGTGTATCATGATACAAATATTGTTGAAGTGCCTGGATGTCTTTGTGTATGTAGGCACACAGTTTGTGGTGATTGGGATGGGGCTGGCCCAGCCTCATCCCCAATGGGTGCAGCTGTGAGAAGCAGGTGAGCAGCATTGACAGCAATGAGCCATGGAGTGCCCAGGGGCACTGACCAACCACCAAAGGGAACAGAGGCACACAGGTGCAGTGCATGAACAGGAGGGGATAAAAGCTGGGCTAAAGAACAAGAAGGGCAGATGCTTGCAGCCTTCTGAAGTGACCTGATGTTACTCTGTATGGGTAGACGCCTGAAGCCTCCTGACATGGTGTCACTCTGTATGGGTTGAAGCTCTCTGATACTCCGTGGTGATACTCTGTGCATCGTGGCCCTCTCGACTGTGACATGCTGTGGCCTGTGCTGCGATACGTGTAGGTGTGACTTTAGTGCAATACTGATTTTTCTTTTTATAACATACATCTTGCTGACAATAATTCTGATTGAATTTGTTGAAATTGTTTAACAGTAATTTATCTCCATTTATCTCCAATAATTCCTTCACTATATTTGATTGTGTATTTTCTATTGTTGCACAGCATGATCTAAGTACCAGGTACTGAAGTGCATATTGCTACCTTAAAAACCCTGACTGACAAGAATTAATTACAATTATAAATTAGTGCATAAGTCCCCTATTTGATAGTGGAAGCTTCAGCAAAATACGGGCACTTGGCAATTAGCTGATGTTAACCTAGGTATTCAGTTTTGGATAGTCTAAAGTAAATTTGATGTTTCATTTCCTGAAATAAACAAAAGAAGTTTCTGAACTGTCAGAAAATAACGTAGTTCTTAAGGGCTAGTTACAGATCTTTGTTACAGGATTGTAGTTGTTCCATGAATTCTGTTTCAATCAGGGAAAAATACTCATAAATGCCAATAAAAATTTTTATGCTGCTAGGATTTCCTCCTGCCTTCCTCCTCTCAACTTGTGACTTTATTCCACTGTCTCTATTATTAATTGACACTTTACATGGTTTGAATGCAAATTACTTCAAACTCTCTGTTAGTGAGGCAGAATCACATCAGGTTAACAGCCTGATTAGTATGTGCTACAAAGAAGTGCAATGGGTACTGCACAGACCGAAGAAGATGGCTAGGAAACTGCTTCACAGCATAAGGAAACAGAGTGTTTAATTTTTTAGTGTTTTCTACATTGGCTTGGCTGTGTTTAAAGCAACCTTTATAAGCAGATGGATCAAATGCTTGGCTCCATCATTTTGCCTTGATCTGTTCAAGGCAAACATCCTCTTAGATGATAGCACATTGCATTTTATATTTTCATATCTGTCTTAGAAAAGGTAAAATGATTTTTCAGATGCTATTTTTTCTGAATTTCTAAAGTGAGCAGTAGTATGTGATATGTTTTAGAATCTAATGTTGTCTCTTCATTGAAGCCAGTAACTAAATTCCAGCTGATGTCAGTGTGAACAGGATTCAGTGTGTGTTTTGTGGTTTTGACAAAATTCTTTTCCACACCAGTGTCACTCAGCATATTCTTAAAACTCTTCAATATCGTGCACTTAGGTGATCACATAGTTTTCCTCTTTTTTTCATAATCTTAAAAATACCGTCTCATTTACCAAACCAACAATTGCAATCTTGTCCACAGAGCAGTACCATTTTTAGATGGGAAAGAAACAGATTTTGGCACTCCCCAACAGAAACCTTACAAGGCATGTGTAGTCTGCACACAGGAACAGCTGTGACAGGTTTATGGCCAATGTTTACAGACCTGCTTTGACTTCTCTACATCAATGTCAATGCTTGCTATTACAAGCCGTAATTTGAAGGTTGAAATGTAGAATACCAAGGGATTTAAAGTATACTTAAATGCATGTTTGCAACTTCAAGTCCTATAATTCCTGAAGATTTATATCTTTACAAGAGCCTGAAATAATAATGGGCCTTTGGACCACTTCTGCCTGTTAGAGAGGCTCTTAGTTTGAAATTGTACCATTTTCAACATAATGAAATTAATAGTGGGTAACACAGCTCTAGGAACCACAGCTGCATTGAACTGTCTTCCAGTATTTATTGTTCAGTGTATATTTTAATTTTTACCCTCTGTTAAAAGAATATTTTATGTCCTGTTACTCAGAGGCCCTCTGAAGGATAAAGAAATACTGGAATGACTGCCAGCAAAATCCTGTCAAACGTGCAGTCAGCAGTTTGCATCTAAAATACTGTGTAAATTGTGATTCAAAGCTTGTGCAAAAGAATGTTTGTTTGTTTTCAAATTTGTTAGAGACCTCCTGAGAGTTGCTCTGTGCTTTTGGGAAATCAAACATTTCCCAAATTAAAAACATATAGGGAAAGTCTTAGATTCTTTTGTTTTCTGTGAAAACACATATTTAAAAACAATGTGGGATTAACACAGTGTGTGTTGGAGCAAATTGTGTATTGTTGATATTGCCCATGTGTTTTTCTCCTCTGTTATAATGAACCTAACCCCTAGAGAGTATTTCATGCTTAGCTATTAGGAGAAAAACATAGGGTGAAAAGCCCAAAATTTAAGTGTAGACATGATAAATTAAATGCAAGGCTTTGCCAAACAAAAACAAGCCCTAATGTTTGTTCTAGTCCATACTTCCAGTGCAGCAGTGGTGTTTGTTGGTATGTGCTGGCTGGCAGTCAGTTATCAGTAAGTGAAATGTAGTAGATATTGCATAGAAGTTGAATTTCAGGGATATCTCTACCCATGATAATTTTTGTTCAGGATGTCATTGTCTCCATGGCTGTATGGGGCCAGGGGAGTAAATTTTATTTTGCAATAAGTGAAACTGGATTCCACTGCTGTGCTCTGTGCACACTGATCTCCTGTGCAAGTTTGGATGCTGGGGTGACTCCTCAGCTGGGAGTTCTGGAGCTTTGTGGTGTTGATCAGCTTCTCCTGTGACATAACCAGATCATCAATCAAATGATATGTCAGGAGAGATAAAGGCATGTTCTGTCATGGGATAACCTTGTCAAGATAATTGAATGAACTTGGCAGAAAATATAGCCTTTAAACAGCTCCAAGATAAGCAGTGAAGTGTAAGGAAAACTTTATCTTGCATGAAAAGTTTGCAGTTGACTTTTGGGCTGGAACTGAGATAAAAATTGGAATATGCCTTTAGTTTTTTTTTTTTTTTTTCCCCTGTAGTATATACTTTTCTAGTGTCTTGACAGTACTGTTATTCAGTTCCACATTTAAATCAAATGCATATTTCTGGGTCACAGTACTGAATGTTGATCTGTCAAGCACTTAAAACATATTCGATGTGCACATTAGTGGTGAATCCCTCATGAAAAGAATTGTAGGAACACATCCCTTGGTAGAATGTTATCTATGCTTAAGCAGTAAGTACAGTGTATTTTTTCCAATAAATGTTTGAAGTCTTCTTTAATTAACAGGATATTGAATCACAAACATTGCTGATTAAAAAAAATATTAAGCAACTGCAGAATTTCCAGGGTAAAAGCTGTACAGATAATGTACATTTTTTAGAATCAAGTGTTCATGTCAGACTCTCTACATGGTTCTCTATGTTGCTGAGTTAAAGAAAAAACCAGTTACTTGTAGGGTTAATGAGAAACAAAACTTGAGAGAAACAGTCTAAACATACGGTGTGAAGAATAAATTAAATGGACACTTATTTCAAGTTATTTTGTATCGTTTTAATATTTTTAGTATTTCAAAATACAACCAGTCTGATGTGGATGGCTCTGTGGAAAAGGTTACTGGTTTTGCAGTTGGGTTAGACAGAAAGCTGTTGAAAATGTGTTATTTTGTTTCAAACAGAACAGTGCATGTAAAAATGACAGATCACAGTGTAGAGAGCCATCATAGACAAGCAGAGAAAATAAAAAATGCCGGGAATATAATTCTTCAGAATCTAACATGTAAAAATGGCACTGTATAGTACAGTCTAGTATATAGAGTATGCCTTTCTACTGCTTCTTTCCATTTGTATATAGAATAATCACATCACAAAAATCAGATTCAGCACTAACAATGCTCTGGCAGGTGACATCCATCTCAGGTGCACTTATTTATGTCCTACCTTTGGAAGGCATTCTGTAAATCATACATGTGGCCTCACTTTGTAGGTGCTGCTATACAGAAAGAGGACTTTGGGTCTGCAGTCTTGCTCTCATGCCTGGAGATCTTTTTACAGTGCAAAACATAATCCTTATAGAAGCTTAAAAATTACTTAACTTTGTTTTAACAAGTTTATAGTCATTTGTTTTAGATCCTTTAGTGTTTCGTATGTGATTTAAAAATTAAATAGCACTACTGTAATACATATTTTCACAAAATGAATTTATTTGTTTTGTTTTCTGGTTTAGCTGTTTTGGGATGGGTTTTTTTTGGTGTAGTTGTGTACCATGTGATAAACTCAGCATGAGGAAGATTCAGGCTTAGCTAAGCAGGAGGAGGATTCAGGCTAGGTATGCAAAGCTCATCTAAGCCCACAGGCAGTATGTTGTTTCACTTTCCTGGGCATGTATTTATCCGATGGGTTTCAAGTGCATAATTCCACTTTTTTTTTCAGAAAGAAAAGTCAATAGCAACAAAGTGGCTGCCAGTATCTTACACACATCTTTTAACTTCAACTTTTCTGTTTATTCATTCAATTTCACAGAAATGTCCAGGTTTGCATTTGCTTGAGAATATGAGTTGGAGATGCTTGAAATTCTCTGTAATTCTAAGTAGAATTGAAATTCTTTCAGCATTTTCTACTATTTTTTGCTTTATTTTTAATTATTTGGCTGACTTCGGTTCAAAAATTTTTTTTTAAATCCTACTTAATGGGGTTAATTATCTTTACAGTTTTGTATTTGTTCAGCAACTGTCTTTGCTTTCTATCCTTTTCTAACAATTCTTAACCTCTGATCACTCATGATAAAGCTCCAAGGTATGGCTCTGTCTGTCTTCCTGCCCCAGAGCCTTTGCTTAATTGTAGCCTAACAACACTACCAGTACACAAAGCTGAGGAATAACTAATATACATAGAAAATAAGTTATCCAGCAGATAAGCTATAAAAATTTCACAGCCCAACCTTTAACTGTTTTTCACTTTTTTCCAGTATGTGACACTGTAAGACACGGTATGAAGTGGGGTTTACCAGGGATATGCAGGACTAAATTCTATTTTATTTTCATACAAATTGGAAATGGCAAAATCCAATCTACCATCCTTTTCACTGTCAAACCCTCCTCCCCTCCCCAATCCCTTCTTATCATATTTTATTATCATCAGGTTCCCTTCTGTAACCTGATGCTGTTCCCACTGCAGCTGCAGTACAATGTGGCACTGCTTATATTCTAAGTGGATCTATTTACATCGAATACCCAGCTACAGGCAGCCTGAGTCAGGCTGTTCAAGGCCATTATTCATAATGTAATGTGATCCTGTGTTTAACACAGTATTCTAAATAAATCTGTCCCTAAAGTTACATTTACTTTCTAAAAGGTTAAGCCTAAATTTGGCTTCAAACTCCAACTTGTATGTAGAAAAATTAGGAATTTGCTAAGTTTCCACTCCAAGTAAACTTCATTAGCTTAGTCTGTTCTGGGATACAGAAATGAATTACTGAACTGCTGTTCTACAAGTGATTTTGGAGCCAGCTGGGTATCCTCTCCAATAAGAATTGTAGATAGAACCTGTTCATCTCAAAGATTTAAGGGAGAGCTGGGTTAGGATAGGGGTTAAAAGTAATGAAGAATAGTGGCAAAAAGTGTTACAGCATTACACAGAAATACTTTAAGGATGATATTGCCTAGAAATATTTATATGTACATATATATATAGCTGTAGTTATACAGATAACAGTATAGTACTTACAACAACACATATACAGATCTCTTTGCTTTGGGTGCTTAACACAGAAGTGAAGATGACTTTCACAAAGACGTTTATGGATGGCCTGTACGTTTTCAGTAATACTTCAGACAGTGAAAGTTGTTATATAATCGAGGTAAACTTCTACAATATAAAACTATGGCTATTGAAATAGAAAACATTTAATGTCCATGGGTCACAAATCACAACTGCACAAAAATATTGAAAAGAAAATAATACCTAGTTTTTGTTACCAAACTTGCCAACTACAAAGCTGGAGCCCATGGCACTAGTCCACTAAAAAGATCACACAATGCTGTTCTCAGACATGATCTGCTCTGTCCCTACCCCTCAAGTGTCCTGCCACACCTGCCGAGCTCGCTGGTGACACTGAGCTCGGGCTGGGCTGTAGCATTGAGGATTTGTTAATTCAGCCTTGGCTGGGAGGTCGCTGTGGAGGCACACTCAGTGATGGATAGAACAGCCCTGGCTTTGCACTAAGCTGTAAGATTCATTCTTTTTGTGTGTGTGTGTTTTTCCCCCCAGTCTGTTGCAAAACTAAAAATAAATATTTACATTTAACAATATTTACAAATTCATCAAGTCCCTGTTTTGGGCCTTCAACCACCCTCTCCCAAGGATTTGTTTCTCCTTTGAGTAGCAAATATTTCCCTGGGAATACCTGCACTTTAGTATACTTAAAAAAGAGGTCAGGTTTATCAAAAGAAACCTTTGCTGAAGCTATTCAAGCAAAACTAGAAAACTTACTGTATTCTCTGCTGCCGTCACAGTTTCAAGCAGACAATGGAAACTATCACCTAAATAGTAATGCTGGCAAGGTAAAGGACTTTTGGTCTTGTGCTTACTCTGCAACCTCTTGATTAACAATGTAAACACGAGGAAATTGTTAGACTGAGAAGCCAGATTAATTCCTGCTCTATCTGTAATGGTTTTGTTGGAATTTGGGCTCACCAGTGTAGGTGATACAGTATGATTTAGAATGGGCGTACAATGGGTGAGCAAGCAGGGAGTAGAGCACAAAACATGAGTCATATAAAGTACTATTGCACAATAAATAGAAATAGATATTATGCATGTACCTGTCAAATATGTAATTTAGTAATTATTCAGAAAAAAAAAAGTTGTTCATTCAAATAAATCAAACTGTGGTGGATTGGGGGTTGTAATGCTTGTATTTAGGGTTATATGCTGTTCCCATTAGTACTGACTTGGGTTCCTCACGAAAGGAGAGTACAAGGACAGACTAAGTGTTTGCAGTATTTTACTCTGGTCATCACAGGTATGAAGAACACTGTGGATACTCCTTTTAAAAATAACTGCATGCTATTGCATATTAATAGTTTTAACTTTGTGTTTTTTAAGGTAATGGGAGTTTGCTCTTAAATGTCTACAGCCAGTTTTCTTTTGATATTAAGAGGACTCAATCCAAAGTTCCCCAAAGATGGCAAAGTCATACAGAGCCAAATCTTGCTCCCTCCTTTGCTTGCACCAAAGAATATTCTGCCCCTCAGTAGGGACCACAAGGCCAAGGGTCCCCAGCAATGGCCAGACTGTCCCCTCTGCCTTGCCTGTGCTCTGCCTCCCCCATGCACAGGAGGCAGGGGAGTGTAAGGGTCAGCAATAATGTGTTTCCCAGATACGTGATGGAAGTGGTGTGAGTGTCCATCCTGTGGGCTCTTCCCTTAGCTGTCAGTTTGGGGTGTTGTGAGACTGCAGCAACTGCTTGTACACAGTAACTCTGTGCTCCAAGGAATTTACTTCCTGCTGTTACCCAGTTAAGAGTGGCTGGAGAGTTTTATCTGTAGGTTCTTTTCAGTATCTGCTGATTTCCTGTCTTGGTTTTTTCTTTTTTCTTTTTTTTCATTTAAGGAGCTAGCATATTTGGCAGCTGATGATTGTTTCCTTACTCCTCAGGAGAACAAAAATTTCCCTGTGTGATTTAGGAAAGTTTTCCCCTCCACTCTCTTTGCCTATTGATTCAAGGTCTGTGCTGCCCTCAGAGCACACCAGGTGCAGTCCCTTCCTACCTTTCCTGCGGTAACACAGCTGAATGAGCACGCTCCTGCTTTTTCACATGGCACAGGCAGATGCAGGTGGCACCAGTAGCTTGGGATACACAGCCTCTTAAAACTGCAGGATCTGGCATGAAATGATCAAGATCAGTAACCAATGGCTTTGATTTTTGTCTCCTCTTTGAGATGGCTCTTGTAGTAATGCAGTCAATGTTTTGCAAATGAGCTCCCTGTTGTGGTCACTGGGGACACTGGGTTTCAGTGACTGAAGAGATGAGCAGGTGATGAGAAAATGCTTGCTCAGACCTTGTCAAGGAAGTTACTGGCCTCCCAGATGTACAAGTTTGTGTTTTATTTATAGAGGAGTTTTGCCACAGGTGAGGATCTTCAGATCCTTCACGTGGCAGGGAAGTGTTGCTGTTTCTTCCTGTAACAACTTTCGAGATGTAAAGCAAATTTGTGGCTGCATCCAGCAGGTGGCAAGCACAGCACACAGAATTATGGCTGGACAGCAATGCTGCTCAGCATGTGTATGTGTGTCCATGAACAAAATATACAGATAAATGGCAATCTCTGTCAGTCCTTTGTCAGCTTAGAGAGTGCTGGGGCACTGGTCCTCTTCTGGGTGCTATTGATAATGCACGGGGTTATTGCCATATTCAATTTAAGCAAATGGCTGTCTCACATGTAAGGATATGAGCTAAATAGAAAGTATTCAGTATAACAATTTAAATATGTCTTTAAATGACGTAGTTAAATGACATTCAGGCTTCAAATGTCAAGATACTAGCTTCAATTAAATTAACTTAAAGTTTTAATGAAAGAGAGGTTTTTTATCATACAGCTTTAGAAGTTGTGACTCGTCACAGCGCCTTGCAATGTATTTGAGTAGACACGTTGTTCCCATTTTTGCAGCTGGAAGAACATAGGCAAAACTGAAAAAAACTTCCCTTAGTATAAGTGAACAAAAGAGTAGGAAGATTTCTAGACCTGGTTGTAGTCCCCTTTTTCCCTTAAGAAGTATTAAACTACTGAAATAACTGTTTTGTGTGTTATGGAAACATGGATAATCCAACAGAAAACATGGAAAATCCAACCACTCACTATTTGAGACAAAGCCACATTAGAGGTATGATTTTGAAAATAATAAATACTGTCAATTCTTAAGGGACATGTACTTTTCTACATGATATATGCAAAGTTTTGGATTTTTTCTTAAGGTTTGTAGTGGCAAAAACTACTTATGAACTCATTCATCTTTGAGGACAATAAAAGGGTGTGAATCAGGCATAAATATTATCTGAAGCTCATTATTTGAGGTAGAAAGGACACATATGAGGATATTATTGGTGGAAACTTCCCACAGTGCTTGTTACCTTTCCTCTTGATTTGTAATGAGACTTTGAGCCAGACTTTAGTTCTGATTTATGCTAGTATAAATCTGAATTTGTTCCATATAAATAAAAGAATGTTCTACAGTGAGAAAATACCCTGGGCATAATTTTATATAAATGGAGAGAGATTCCATAAAAGCCAAGAGTAAAGTTTGATCTCGGATGTTTTGTGATGGGACTAAAAGTATTATTAGTTAAACTGATGCATAAGCATTGTCATATTTTTGCTTATCAGTATATGAGTTTACTAAATGTGCAGGAATTTTAAGTTTTTTAATTTTAGTCATACAGAGTATGGAGTCAATTCCCTCTGTATATAAAGTTCTTCAAAGTCAGGGTGGCTTATCATGAGAGGCTGAGTAAACCCCATTTCTGTGCACATACATAGTTGTTTTTTTAACTACTACAAAAATACCCACTGAGATATAAATGTACATTTCTGAAGCAATGATTGAAATGTATGAGTAGGAATATAAATCTAAAAATATATTTATTCTATATTTAATAAATAAATCTGCATTTTATTGCATATATTATTATGAAAAAAATGCCATTTAAAAAATAGTAGCATAAATCAGAATAAGACCAATTTCAAGGACCTTAAATTTCCATTTGAGTTTAAAATTGAGCCTCTATATATAGCATATATTTGAAAATATATTATAAATATGATTATCAGACATTTATGTAATTAAAAATAAACCAACCAAACAAGAAACAAAGCTTCACTTCTTCAACAGAATAGCTCACATATATGCAAGTCAGGTTCTCTGTGTTTCATGTTATTTATACAAGCTTTTTCTTTTGAAACATCTGTGAACTTAAGTTAGGGGTTTTCCCTCCCCTTCTTCATAGTTCCAAGCAAATGGTGGGATGTGGCAGGAACTCTGACACACCTGTCCAACACTTAGGCTGCTTTCAGTAAAGAAAAACAAAATGAAAATGAAGCAGTCCTCTTTACAACGTGAGCTGAAAGGCCACTGCTGACTCTTTACAGTATGATTTCTCTGAGGTGATCCAGTGTTGCTGTAATGAGCTGTGATATTCAGGACCGCAGATGAATCTTGTTCTTGCTGCTTCGCACACAAGGCTGTTCAAAAGAAGAACTCTGTGAAATGCCTCAATCGGTGTCAAAAGGCCCAGCAGTCTTTTTGGTGTGCAAGCGGATATTTTCTGGTGGCCGATAGGAGAGGGAGCTCATTTTGGTTGTGAGGCTTGGATGTGTGCTGACATTTGGTGGGATGTATTTTATTAGCTGAAGGAAGTATTTTTTAAAGTTTTTTCCAAAAAAAACATAAAAAAAAGGATTCAGACAGTTGTTAAAGTAAGCGATACAAATGGTGAAGGGCATAGCTGTATCCACAATATCGGTGATTTTGCAATCTGTTATTACATGTAATTGGATCAGCACATCCAGAAAAGTGAACACTTGATGAGGAATCCAGGAAAAGAAAAAGAAAAACACAATTGCTACAATCATCTTGAAGATATCGTCATTTCTAGTCTTATTTTTTTGAATTTGGTATGCTTTCTTCAGAGTCTTCCAAATTAAGGTGTAGCTTGTTAATATGATCAGAAAAGGAACTAAAAAGCCCAGCAAATTTTTGGATAAACCTAACCCGACCCGGAGCGTCGTGTTATTGCTCTCGTAGCGAAAGCCGCAGACGGTCATGTTCAAGTTCTCAGCAAAGAAGATGTTGCGGTGGATGATGACGGGCAGGCTGGCCACGCCGGCCAGCAGCCAGATGGCGATGCAGGTGACGCGGGCCACGAACATGGTGCGGCGGATGCGCGACTGCACCGGGTGCACGATGGCCAGGTAGCGGTCGATGCTCAGGCAGGTCAGCAGGAACACGCTGGCGTACAGGTTGAAGCTGATCCCCGCCGAGGCCAACTTGCACAAACAGTTGCCAAAAGGCCACTGGTACTCCATGGCTGTGTAGGCTGCCCAGAGGGGCAGAGTTATCAGAAAGCACAAGTCGGCCAGGGCCAGGTTGAGAAGAAAGATGCTGGCCACGGTTTTTAATTTCATGTAGCAGTAAATGACGATAACGACCAGGCTGTTCCCGAATATGCCTATGATAAAGATGATGCTGTAAACGGTTGGAACCATAATGTAGATGTAGCTGTGCCTTCCTGAAACAGGACAGTCCACGTGGATTCTTTTGACGGTTTCTTCAGTAGAGTAATTTGGAATCATCTTGAACTCCTCAGCTTTAACCTAGTTTCAGGGAGAAAATATGAAGCTCACACCTAGGAGGGGAAAAGAGGAAGAAAACAGTATTTGTGATAGGGATTTAATTTTTAACAATTCTCAACTACATGTCAAGTTTTTTGTCAAGTCTAACACAACATGTCAATGTCTTTGAATTTTAAAATAAGCCATCTTCAAGTGTTTTATCAACCAATTTGTATTTTAATACAGACTTTGCAGAGTAAAAGAGAGGTAAGAATGTTAGGAGTAGGCTGAACAATTTTAGATTGTTTTTAACATAAATGAAATCTGGAAAACCTCTCTCAATTAACAAAGTTCCAATTTAAAATAATACTGGTTAGTGAACATATGTCAAAAATAATAAAAGAGGCTGAAAATAGCAGATAACTATAAATTCAGCAGAGTATTTAGATTATTTTCTTTCCATAAATAGGTGACATATTTAGTGAGGTAAGTTATTCAAATATCTCAGAAACTAAAGCACTCTGAATACTAATTAAGTATGTAAATACAAACTGCAGTGAATTAAGAAAATAAGTGAATTTAGATTAGGTACTCATTTGTATCTCTGAGATTAATCACTGGAAATATTTTTGTATGCATTGAACTTAATTCTTTGAGAAAATTTTTACATCACAGAGAAAGATGAAAACACACAGTCTAGTATTCTGTTCTACCAAAAATACCTTAAATATTCAGAGGTTACTTAGCTCCCTGTCTGGCTTGGAATGATGACATTTAACTACTAGTGAGGGGGAAAAAAAATCTGAAAATCCAGACATGTCCTGATCTGTTGTACACTAATTACTGTACAAAGAGTTTAAGAAAGGTGCAAGGAGGAACATATTACTTTTTCAGTTGCTGACAAAATTTATGTATCCAAGAGTTGAAGGTGTATTTCTGGATCATATTAAGTGTTCAGCAAGGGTATCAAATCTCCTTTAAAGGGCACCTGTTTGGTTTGCCAAGGCCTGTGTGTTTTGTAAGAATCATTTCCTTCTTAATGACTGATTACTTTAGAAAGCAGGTAATACAGTGTAAGTGACTCTAATACTCATTACTTTCCAGAGTCTAAAAACAGATCGTCTTCCCTGAATAATAATGGATGTTTAAAACCAAAATTGATAGTTATTATTGCAGAGTAGTGTTTATTGCTGTTTGCAGGATCCAGCTATAAGCCAAACCTAACTTGTGCTCCTTAAAACAAAGGTTAACTGAAATACTTGAAATACTTTGGCTTCAAAACCAAAACAAAGCAAACCCCAAATAGCAAAGAAGCCCTTTATAAACGTAAGACCCACCCTAAGTCCCTGGGCAGTACAGATGCATTCAGAAAGTAGAGGTGCCCATCATTACAGACACACCAGCGATGTTACAGACGTGGCCGCTCGTCATTTGAGTGCTTCAGCACTGATGGCCCTTTTAAGTTTGATATGCCACGGAGTTTAGTGTTTGACTGGCTCTTGTTGGAAGACAAATCTTTTTACAAATGATTGTATTTTTAATAGGGAAGTGAGGCACAGATTTGTTTCAGCAAAGCCCACACAGGAAGTCTGAAGGGGCCAGGAACTGAACCCAGAATATGGGTTGCAGGCAGCAACTTGTGACCAAGGTCACCTTTTGGCTCTTAGCCTTTTGAAGATTTATTGTTTCTCTATCTTAGCTCATAGCATATGAGCTAAGCTATGTTGTAGCATATGTTTGCATTCATAACCTGATTCATTTCTGCAAAGCTAGTAATGTCAAGATGTAGGTTCTTGATAATTCTATCAAGTTTAGAGTATCTAGTGAAATGCAACTAATAGACACTTTGTCAAGATGTGCCATGGAACACTTCCCAGTCCCTTCAATTCATTCTGTGTGCTTCAGTTGGTATAGATGTCTGGAAATGACATCAACTATTTTTGCCATGTTTAAAAAATTAACAAGCCAAGCAAATAAAGCTAACACAAAGAAAGGTTCACCATTCTGATCACACGTGGCACTCCAGTACATCCTGAGCAAAACCTGGCTTTTAAACTGTGCCAAATCTCAAATACAAGGTGTTTGGCTCTGTGGAAGGTCAGTCTATCCCTGGGACAGGGAAACCACAATAGAAAGATTTCAAGATATATCCTTGTCTCATCCCCTGGTTATGAAAGTAACTTTGACAGTAACTGATATGTTCTGCAACATCAAGGTCTGGCAACATTTGCCCTGTCCTAGCTACAGGCCGGTGCTGCATGGTCAATTCTTTGCTCCCTTACATACCCACTAAAATTACAGCCCAGAACTTTGCAGTAAGAATGTGAAGTTTCTGCTCAGGAGATCACCTGTGCAAGTGTGACTGGGAATAATATGGGTCAGGCCTGGTTAAGGCTGGGCAAGACCTTTCCCAGAGACAAGATTCACCAGTCCCTGGTACCATTTGGCACAATTTGGCACTGTGTGTACTGAGTGATAGATTCAGTATTTAAGGCAAATGCAGCTGAGGGTGAATATTCCCTTTTGGTGGGGTTGGTTCTACACAATGGTAGATGCCAAGGCAGTTTTCCCATGGTCTCCTCACACACCCCTTCAGTGTACTGCATTGTGGTGTTTGCTTCCAATTTCCCTTTTCTACCCACATGGCCACCTGTACTGTTTCATGTCAGTAGCAGCTTTAGCTGATACTAATTAATAGCATATGTACTTTCAAGAAAGAGTAACAGTGATTCTATTACATTTTCAGAAATGTGTTAAAATAAAAAAAAATTCAGTTGCGAATAACTGTCTGACACTCTGAGGTATTGAACTGCCTGAGTATATTCTGGAAATAAAAAAATAAAATTGGGAAATAAAAAAAGGCAGAACAATTTCCATAAAGAATCAGGAATTTTGTCAAGAAATAGTATTATACCTCAATCTTCCTCTGTAGACTGTGTAATCCTTCTGGAGGTAAAAAGTTTTGGCGTAACACTAAAGTCAGTGGAACTGTGCAAATGATATGTCTGGTATGTTACCACTTTTAAATTATACTAAGGCATTACAATCAATAATTAAAATTAATCCATCAATATTTTCAGTGAATGAAAGGAAGCAGAAATATGTAATGTGGTTGCTTTTGGGTAAACACATATGGATTGCCATCTGGGTATCTGAAAACTGTCTGAATGTTGCTGTGAGAATGAACCTCGTAGGAGCCATACAAATGAAGTGCATTAAGGAAGGCACTGCTAATCCCAAACAGAATTTTTAAATTTCCTGGAAATTCTAAAGTTTCAGAGCTAGCCTCAGGTGGATCTGCTTCCTTGAGCACAACTGTAACTTCAGAGCATTAGGAAAAGCTTCAAAGTCGGAGAAAGTAATTTTTTTTGGAAGGCATAGGCCCAGGGCTGTGCTGAGTATTGTGAGAGGGCCACTGCAGCAATGTGAATTCCTCACAGTGATTTCTTTCCCATACCACCTTCAGTTTTTCCTGTTATTCTCACTTGCCACAGTTCATCTGCTTGTCCCAGGATCATGGCTGCACACATGCAAAGAAGATACTGGTCAGTTAAATGTGTCCATTAAGTCGTGCACATTGATAATTCCATGTAAAGCGTCTCAAATGACCTGTGTTAACATGATAATAATTAGATCATTTTAAGGCTGACACACAAGGTGCTTTTTCTAACAGGATCGAATTGTGACTGTGAATGGTGTGGTGGCATCAATCTCCAGCAAATTATCTGGTGAACAGCAAGTAAGTACCTGTTCTGAGTTACTGTCCTGTTTGACTTTTTTAATTACAATGATTACAATGAGTCACTGATAATGAAATTCTTCAGACTGCTCAACTAACTATTATTTACCACTTCATTCATTGCTTCTGTTGGGTGGACATGCATCCTAATTATACTGCCTGTGGAAACAAGGAATGCTGGGCTCATGCAAGGTAAACAGCACTTAGCCTACTGAAAGATAAGATAGCAGTGGCTTTCTGTGAGAACTTCATCAGCTAAAAATGGGTAAGCAGGTGTCACAAGTCAGATTTTGGACAAAAATGTACTTTATATTTGCTTTGACAAAGACTAAATAAACTCAGGCTGACCAATCCTGCCACAGCTCATCCACCTTATCACTAGATAATGTGCACCATCCTTCTGACAGTGGGTGGGTTATTTGCTTTTCTTACAAATGAGAAGATAGTTCCCTATTTAAGAGGATACTGCATTCTATTTTTGTGTAAATCTTTTGCACAGGGCGAAAAGAGAATGAAAAATGTTTGGAACAATATGTTCAGTATATTAGCTATATTTATTTCTTCCTTGTGGTAGAAACTTTATCTTAAGAATTTAGTGCCCCCCTTTCCTAATTTATTAATTCATAAGTAATGACACTTACACATGCTTTATTGCAAAGGCTTTTGGGGTCTTTTTCTATTCCACAGAGTAACCCTTTCTATCCTCATGGTCTCAGTGAATAGAGCTACTTCTATTTCATACCCACATTTCAGCACCTTCTGTGCTTTTCTGGAGTTCCTGAGCAGTACCATTGTGAAGCCATAGATTTACCTTTCTCCTAGCTCTTATTTCTTCAGCTAGTTCTAGCAGTCTGTATTTCCCACTGATGGCTTTCCTAAATATCTTTAATCCAGAGTTGACAGATGAATTGTGAAGGGAAACAGCAATACAAACAAGGATACATAATTCCAACGGTGATGCCATTACAGTGGGCTCTTGTCATCACTGCTGGTACCTTCCAGAGGTCAGCATCTGACTCTGTAAATGGCAATAAATCAAAATACTACTGGAAAGGAGCTGGGATAGGTAGTACAGCACCAGACAGTGTTTGTACATCAGCTCACAAACACCAAGAACACAAAGCAAACCTCAGCAGACCTGTGTTAGCAGCTGTCAAGCTGCTCTGCAATTCTGGATCAGGAGGTGGTCTGACATCAGAACAAACAGAATTTGCAGGACCTTGTGCTGGCCTTAGCATTTTCTTTTAACAACTGTGCAACTGAGGCAACTGCCAGTCTGTTGAAATTGCTGTTAATTTTGAGATGTTTGCTTTATTATTTAAAAGTATGTGTCTTTTTAATGTATGTGTCTATTTTTGGATTCTTTGTGCCTTCCTCTTGCAAGAGCTCAAGCTGGTCTGCTTCACTTGTGCTGGCTCTACATAGCTGGAAAATAAACTGCCTGTGATCCTTTCAGGATCTGGTTCTCTAGAATATCAAAACCTAAATTGGTTATTACTTTTTTTGTGCTAGCAGAACAGTTCCTGTTGCCTTGCAAATGTGAACTGTTTATGTACACTGACCTTCTCTGTAAGAACTTCTCAGTATTTATTTCCTCTGCCACACTTCAAAAGAGTCTGTCCTTCTGTAGGATGGCTTTATAGCTTATTCTGAGAAGCATTAACATCCATCTTCTGTTTGTTCTCATGGACGACTCTCATTAATTTTCTCTTCACTTCCCAAGTATCTTTCAACTACTCAGTTTTAGTAATAAAATTGATGTAAAAAAAGACAGATGAAGGGGCTTTTTCCTCTGGGAAAAATCAATGCTTGTGGAACGTCTGAACAGTGGAATTGGGGGTGTGTATGATTTTGCATGATTATGGGGGAGGAAAATGCAAAAGAAAGTAACACATTTAAGCACAGTGACATTTAAACTGCTTTCAAGTTTAACTCATATAATATAGATATTGACCACTAGAGGTCTGTATTTCCTATTCTAAAATAAGGGAATTGCTGTTTTAGACTCAAGTACCATCACTTTTCAAAATATCCCCTTCGTTCCAGATTATTTAAGATGAAAACATGTGGCAAAATATATATCATTGTACCTGTACTTATGTAAATTTAATGCCCCAGAGGTAACTATTTTCACTTTATCTTAGCATCTACCAGCTTCTAATTTCCTATATTCTGGCACATTTCTGGTTTTGCTAACCTTTAGTCCAGTTCTTGTACTTTTAAGACTTAGAATAAGATTCTGATATTTTATTTTTTCAAAGACATATGCAGCTTATAGTCTCTGTGACCCAAATTAAGAAGAATATTTTAAAGAAACTTCACTTCAGCAATGGAGATGGAAAAATAGTGACACCTACTTATTCAACTGAGATTATTTTAGATCTAACTAGGCATGTTGTTAATCCAAATATCAGCCAATTTTGAATGGAGATATTTTTACTGCTGAAAATGACACTTTAGAATTACTTTTTTTTTTAAAGCAACTTAAGGGAGTTTTAGAAATTGAAAGGTAACACAAGCCTGCACAGTGTTATCCAAATGGTGTGTACATTTCATTAATTTTAAGCAATTTAATAACTTGAAAATATAAACATATTTAACAGTTTTTACACCACAACCAACCCTGACTTTTACTAATATACTTGGATTTGTCATTACCTCTTTGGACAATGTCAGTGTGTGATACTGCTATTCTGCTTCAAATTATGTGTTTACCTAAATAGTTCCCTAATGCTGGAAAGGGCAAACAGCTTTGAATTCAGATGAAGCAGGAGGGTTGTTCGTGTCATGATGAGATTTATTTTATTGAAAATAGTAAATGAGCAAACTAGAACCAAAAAAAGACATAAACTATAATGTCCTGTGCCAGATGAGTTGGACTAATGAGTATCTTGTCCTGTACTTATGTCCAATGGGTCATTCAGTGTCAGTCTATCTCTGTGCACTCAAGGGATGTTTGGGTACAAGCATACAATGTGTATATCTTTAAGTGGCTAAAAATAGGAGTATTTAGAGAGAATGGAAGTGATATCTAGACATAGAAAACCAGCAAGCAGTTGTCTAGATTTAAAATGAAGAATAAAGAAATTTAATCTATTATTTGCACACTTTGTGTTAGAAATTGATGTGGCAAAAATGGGTGTAAGTGAAAGGCCATTTCTAAACACTAATTAATGGGGCTGTGGTGTGATGAATAAAATCTTTCAGGTATATTCTTTGGACATTAAACACTAATATTCTAAGATGTGACAATTTTTCTGTTCTTTTTAGCAGTCCACAGTGTAATGGTGTCACAGTTATAATGAGAGCAGCTGCTGTAGCAGGGAAAGTTTGGACTACTGCTTGCATATACTCTCACTGTACATATACAGAGTCCAGAAACACTGGAAATACCTCTTCCTACTACTTAGCTCTTTGGACAAAGCTAACTATCAATCCCCAACTTGTGTGTGTGTTTTTTTGTTGTTTTTTGTTTTTTTGTTTTTTGTTTTTTTTTTTCCCCAGAATCTGGGAAGCCCTGGTGTACATACTTCTATAAAATTTTACATGTAGAAGTTAATGCCAAGAAAGGATTGCTCAACTTCACTAGAGTTTCTCAACCTCACCAGAACGTAGTGATTTAGTGAATGCTACCATAGCAATGATTATGGGGATTTTTTTTACAAAATTTGTTGACTGACAGATCAACAGGGCACTCATTAGAGCTAGCCAGAAATCTAGCCAAAGTAGAGAGTAAATATAATTCTTTTAGTTTATAGGCTTCATTTTTAGGATTCTCTAGGTTTAAGTTTCAAAGTAAACATTGATTTCTCCTTATACACACATATTTGTTTTCTGTGCTCTTAAGGGTAAGGAAAACATTCTTGGGTTCAATCCATGTAGGACTGGGCTCCAAAACACTGAAAGATTAACCACTGTCAACATGCAGTGTGTTTAATCTCTTGTGGGGGATCAGTGGGGTGGTGGTTTTAGACACTGCTGGCTCTGGCTCGACAGTGTATGCCAGATATTTTAGACTTTTCTACTCAATTTTCTGGTCTCTTTTTCCCCATTTAATCATTGGAACAATCTCTGTTTTCTTTCTTTGACCAAGGCTGCATGAATGTGTTGCAAACTCTCTGGTGTTTAATATGTCTTAGGTATCATATAACCTTAAGGATATGAATATAAAATTATCCCCAGAGCACTAAGTTACAACTGAAAAGATAATTAAATAAACAAAGCAAAATATATTTCTAGATTAATAGTTCTATTTCAGTACTTCTGAAACTAAACATCACAATGCTAAGCTTCAGAAAAAAAAGATGTTTGAAAGGATTCTTACGGGGTCCTGTCACCTTGGTTGGTCTGTCTTGACAGAAATGATTATCATCTTTTCCTTATCTAGGTTATTAAACCTATAGCCAAATTAGTTTTTAAATCTGAAAATTAGTCACTATAGCAGGAAGCAGTCACTGCTCTTGTTTATAACACCAGGTAAAGGATTGTCTCTTTCTGTAGAAGAGGCTGAAGACATGTAGGCAGCATATTAAGACTTTGAAATGAGTGCATTAACCACCATCATCAATCCAGCATGGGATTTTGCACCTCTGCTCTGGCCATTAGCTTTACCAAAAATGAAGATTGGCACCCTTCTGGGAGATAAAAATGATCAATAATCAGCAGGCTAACCTAATGTTTGCCCATCAGGATCATGTCATTGCCTCATACTGCGCACAATGTCATTTACTGCACATTAGAGGAGAGTAAATGAAAGACAAAATAAACATATTTCTGAACAATGTAGGATTGGAATTTCTAAGGTTTTCTGCACTGACATGAAAAGTTTTTTGAATAGCAGCACAATGTAATATTTTAGTATGAATACACATTTTACTGCAGGTTTATAACTTCAAATTTGATGAAGTATCTTTAGAGTGTTTGCAAGTACATGCAAGAATCAATAATTAACCAGAATTAAGCCATCAATCCCAGAATGAATAAAAATGAGATGAGTTTGAGCTGTGAAAGGTTACAAGCTGCACAGTTACTTTCTGTGAGTGATAGTAAAAGAATGAATTAACACATTTCCTTCATTGCAGTTGGAATTGCCTATATAAAATAGTGTGCCCCATGTGATTGTTTTTAATAAAAGACAGAAATCAAATTCAGGTTTATTAAGGGCAAGTGAAATAATTTGATGAATTTTAAGTGTCTTTTCTCATAGCTTAGTCTCCTGAGTAAGAAGTTTTAAAGTTTTTGTGTGGGGTTTTTAAAAAATTTTTGTATTACGTTGCATGGCACATCCTACACAAATGCACACCTATCCCCACACCTGAAATATCTCTGTTGTTTCCACATGTAATGCAGCATAAGATTCTATTGTGAATGCCTCCAATTTGAGAAGGGAATTTACATTAATTTTGGCCTTGATCCAGATTTATATTTCAGTCTGGGAGAAAAGGATTTTTCTCAGTCTTTTTCTGTCTTGCAGCTTTACTATGAAAAACACAACTCAAGCAGTGGTGTTACTAGTATAAATGTACCAAAAGTAATGTTTTAATTAGGTTTCTGTTGCTCCCTCCAGGCAAGGATGTTTCTAGGAAGAATGGTAGGGGACACAGCTAATAATTTTGTAGACAAAGTTGGGAGGTGATAGCACTTTGTGGAATTTCCAGTTAGTCCAAATAGAGGCTTCCTTGCTTTTTCCAGTAGTTTATTTTATTCAGAGACCACAGTGTCATTTTCCCCTCTCCCAGAGGCGTCTAACTCTTCTGCTGAGGCAGAAGATACAGAGGCAAAAATGAACATTATGCATGCAGTTTATTTACACTCCTGAACAACTTTCCTTAGCTAAAGGTGAGATACTAATGAGATCAGCAACAAACTCTGAAAAATAACTTCTACTTTTCTGGTACAAGGAGCTGCCTTTCTGTACCTTCCTGTAAACCAGCAAGAAAGGTGCCACCAGAGAGCTTACACAGATTTGCTTCAAGCTGTAAAGCAAATCAGTAATATTTTGCATCAGTAACATTGTGCATGGCAACATTCTGAGGTGTGTTGAAGCCTTACCTGGTATGTTAATCCTCAAAAGAACATTTTCCTGCCACTGAGCTAAATCATCAGGCTGGGGCCATGATGCACCTAGGAGCTTTACAGGCTCAATAGGCAGGATGGGCTTTTCATTTTTATATCCCACTCTCCACCCAATCCCCCTACTTCCCCCCAACTATAGAAGGCAAATGTAAATTAATGAAGGACAAGCTTTAGAAATGCATTGTGCAGAGCAATTACCTTCATATGTAATGATGGCCAATCAGAAAGCAGGAGGGAAAAGAAACACTGAAAATCCTCTTCTTCTACTCCAGAAATGGAGAGACCTCCTCCATACAGAGGTGTTCCACTTTCTAATCTAATGGAAGTTAGATGGGTTGACTGAGAGTAGCTCATGTTGCATATTGTTACCTAAAAAGACTTTCCCTCTAATGAATCCCATTCCTGTTACCTTTCACCAATGTGGTTAAAGTTAGAATCTTTCGCTTTGAGTGATGAAGACATGAACAGAAATACAAACACGTGTGCAGACACAGCATTTCTATGTGAACACAGACAAACCAGTATCACTAAAGTGTCTGTCATGGTGACTAAAACAGCTAATGTGAAAGCTTTATCACTACATTTCCAGTGTATTGGCTAGTGATTTCCATGTAACTTCCCACTAGTCAGTGTTACAGCTCTGAGGAAAACAAACCTTGCACTGAATACTTTTTTTCGTTTGACTTTGTGCTGAGAAATATTGTTTGTCTTACTGAAGAAGCAAAGGCAATGTATTGTGGATTTCTGGGCAAGGAAATGGATGTTAGGTTTCAACACCTTAGTTCAGAGGAAGCTTTGTCTTGTAATTCAGCCATCTGTAATAGGATTTGGTTCACTGTGTCTGACTGAGACACTTGATTACTTTTCTTATTATATAATTAATTTAGACATCCTTACAGTGGGAAAATATCACACAACAGCAATACCCCTCAGAAAAGACTTTTCTTCCCTAAATGAGAATGTTAGGAACAGCCTGGAGGGAAAAGTAAAAGATTAAAAGCAAAAGACCAGCATGGAGGCTTCTTAATGAATTGCTCATTAGGGTCAGAAAAAGGGAACCAAAGGCAGAAAGGAAAGAAAACAGTATGAGTAACTGGCAAAGTACAAGAGTTTATTCAGACAAAAAACATATTTTAAAATGGTAATGTAGCTAAGTCCAAGAGAAGTTAGTATCATTGTAACTGTTGGTAGGTATAACACTGAAAGCATAGAGGCCCAATTGTGCTTTCAGCTGCACAAAACTCCTGTTAAGGGCAGATCATTATGAGGACTAGAAGAAAATTTGAGAATATATGAGTCAATTGAACTAGTGAGTTTCTAAGGGGTTAATCAAAGACAAGGAAAGGTCAAACATAGACACCTTAATCCATGTCAGTGTGAAAGGTATTATCACCCATGGAAAACCAAGTTACTATGATCTTTAGTGCTTTGTCTGGAAGGTGGCACACTTAATAGAATGATCCCAAAATAGATGTTCTGACAAATTTGTACAGCTTGTTTCCTGTTTTTTTTTTTTCCAAAGTAAAATTTATTGCTCTATTTTGAAAATAAAATTAATTGGTGAACTCTCCTTGCTGTCCTGAGATGTTCCTTGTGGGTACTGAGGACCAGCCAGAGACAGCAAAACAAAGACAGCTGTTACAGCTGGAGTGAGCTAATCTATGATACTGTGAATCAGTGCATCCTCGAGCAGGTGCAGTCTCAGTTCTCAAGCAAACACAAGTGCAGAGAAGCCCAGAAAGGGTAGTGCTGTGCCTTCCCAGAGATGCTGAATGAGATTCACTTCGGTGCTAGGAAAATTACTGTGCAATTCCTAGGGTGTGTGGCTGTCCTTCACTGACATGGCTTTTTTTTTTTTTTTTATAATGTTATGTTTAAGAACATGGAATGACATCATAAAATGCATTTGAAGGTAAAATGATTTTGGACCCTTTTCCGTTGAAGTGCTTTTTAGGAAGACCATGTGAAAATAAATGTTTTTACCTGATTTGAGAAAAACTGTAATTGTCTAATCATGCAAGCTGCTAATAACAAAACTAAGAGGAAAACAATGAAGACAGCACAACTAGAGTCCCAGTTTGATAACACATGTTGATTCTTGTCCCATGCCTTCAGTTTCTAAGTGTTGTACATCTGAGGATGTACAAACAAACCCTGAGCTACCCCAGTAGTAGCAGACTTACTCCTTGGCAGGGGAAGAAAGTAAAACTACATAAACGTTTAGGCTTGGGCAACAAGAATGAGTGGAGAAAGGAGAAAAGATGAAAACCAATAGGAGTTTACAAAGAAAAAGCTGAAAGGGCAATATACATATTATAAATGTAGACTGGGAAGGGCATGAATGGTTTCTCAGTAAACAAGCCCAGGCTGCATTTTTGCACATCATGTGCTGTCTGCTTCGAGGAAAGGCTCTGGCCAGGCTGTGCTGGTGCTAAAGCAGAGTTAAATGGAGGCCAGCTGCCAACAGAACATTTTTTAGAGAAGTCAACTTGTGCATTTTTTTCCTTGCGTAAGCCCCCATCATGAAAGTACAGCTGTTCAGTGGTTTTCTGGAATGTTTTACTTATTTGCATGTGTCCCTCTCTAGAAATGCTGAGGCACAGCACTCCTCTCTCCAGTGTCTCCTCTCTGCTTTCTGAAAACTGAGTGGATTCAAGAATTCACTGAATTTTAATTTCTATTTAATTTTAATTTCTATTTCTGTTCCTATACTTCATCTACTGATTATTAGATTGTACTAGCCAAGGATCTACAGGATCTACCAGTAACTCACAAAGTCTCATTACCCAGAAGCAAAGAAAGGAATAGGTGAATTAGCTGAAATTAGGAGTTTAGTTAAATCATTCTTTGTTCTGGCTGTAACCCTAATTATAGCTTTCACCTCAAGCAGTGAAATACTGTCTAAATATTGACCTTGCCCAAATTCAGTACTAGTTTCTTCAGATATTGCCAGTTACCTTTTGCTGTAGGCTGCTTTTTATCTTGTCTTCAAACATGCCACTCACTGCTGCATTGCCAATCTGATCTGACTTTCCTGCTGTGAGGCTGTCTTCGGTTATTACCCGTTCTCTGTGCCTACAAGAGAAATGCCACTCAGCTGCAAGAAAAGGAGATAAACACCACAAACAGTAACCAAGCATTCTAGCTAGCCTTGTTATGTAGTGAATACCTGGACAGTTTTGCTATCAAACAAAACGCAAATGGAATAAAAATGTTAAAAGACACCTGAGCAAAGGCCAAACCCATAGTTCTTTCACTTGATGGTGCAGCAGAGAATACTAACAGCATGTCATTTGGAACATGATAGTTTCCTATCCTTTGTAGCAATTCACTTGAAAGCTCAGAGTAATTTTAGTATAATCTGTCATTTATCTGAAGATAAGACCAAAAATTATTAGACCAGCAATCTTATTTCATATGTGCTTTGTCTCAAACAATCACAGCTGTTAGGACTTACAGTCAAGATAACTTCTTTTCCTTTGTTACAGCTGAGGCAAAAAATGTTAAGTATGAATATCCCCTTGTTGGTCAAATTTGTTAAATTCCCCAAAATGTTCCAAAGTGACAAAGATCCTTCTAGGGCACATCTGGCATTTTAGGGGTTTTTTGTTTTCTTTTGTTGGCAAAGGGTACATTTTAGAAAATGGTACAGAACATGGAATGAGTGCTCTGAGTAAAATGACTGTCTATTGGCGAGAGTGATCTTAAGAGACAAATTTGTTGATGGAAAGGGAATGGAAAGAAATACTGTCATTAGCAAAAGATTGCTGGCTTGCTTTTCACTGCTAGGGTGTTTGGGATCAGAAGGAAGAGACAGAAAGTGCTAATGTGATTAGTAACTTTCTTACATACAGCCACAATTGCACTGAAATAGTTCTCCTGGAGCCTTTCTGTTCTTCAGGCTGCAGTGTTTCAGCTTCATGAATGAGCTCTGTGCATCCTGAAACTCAAAGTGTACATCAGGCTGCCACCTACTCAAACACTCCAATGCATTTGGACTCACCTTGTGCTTACATGCAAAAGTTTTAACTTTTATGCAAAGTTAATTCCATGTAAATAGGTGAGGTTAGATACTCAGCAACAGCAACCTCTTTATTCCTGTTGGTGCTGTGGAAACTAACCCTACAACAGTGAAAAGAATGATGTAATTTTTTCCCTCCATTTCTCTCTCTCTCTTCAAAAGTGATCCATGTTTTTTATTTTGTTTTCAGAATTCTATGAGATTTCTAAGTATGTTTCTTTTAAACTTTCTGTCATTTTACGTTCCCAAACCTGATCGTAAAGTGCAGAGGCTGACTTCTTAAAAACACCATAGTCACCTTTAAGGCTAGCTGTCCAAAAATGTGAACTTCCATCCAAGAATACTGAAAAATTCCTAATTAATTTTTGAGAGGAACACAGGGTAAAACACAACATCGGTGTCACTGCATTTCTGATGGAATTGTTGTACAGCTGAGAGCAGGAGGAACAAACAGCAGCAGTAAACTGGATAAGGCTTGAAAACTGAGCCAAGATTACCCAAAGGCTGGAGATTTAGCTGAACATGCCATAGAGCCTAAGGACAAGCAGGCTGCTGTGGGCCTGTAGTGGCCAGGCTGTAGCTTCACCCAATCCTCCCTGCTGTGAGCTCCCAATCTCACCACGCTTGCAGTTCTGAAAAGATTCAAAGTTTATGCTTCTCCTCCTGGAGAGATGGTTGCTGTGCTGCCAGCACTACTATCAGAAATAGCTGAGGGCAATACTTTGCTTTGCTGTCCACCACCCTTCCCAATTTGGTTATTTGTCCTCTTTTTTCATGTGTCCAATGTAAAGCCCAAGCAGATTTAATGTAGGCCAATGAATCTTGATAATCCATCTCCCCAGCTCAGCTCTAGATACAACATATCCAAATTCAATTTTAGTTGATCTGTCCTCTCATTGAGGTAGTCTCCTAGCAGATAACCATAAAATTCAGTTTAAAAAATGCACAATATCAACCATGTAAGTCAGATGTAATATTTGATTAAAGCAATGCATAAATATCCATGTTCTGTATCCATATCAAGAGGAATATGACCTTTCATGAAGTCACCAAGGCAGAATAGGATACTTAAGGTGTAGAGAACATGCCAACAACTCAAACAATTGCATGCTTCTTAGTGTGTGATTAAGACCCCTAAAATTTGTGCAGCTATAGCCACAGGTGAGCTTATGAATAGTACTGGTGACACTACAATAACTTCTGGAACACAAGAAGTTCCAGAGAAAAAAGAGAGGTAACGAGCAAATAGGAGTAATTTGTGACTGCTTAAAATGGTTTAAAGTAGTATTATGCCTTTGTATAAACAAGATTTTAACTAGGACAGTGGCATGAGAGTTTGTAATTTATGTAACTTTAAATTACCATATTAATTAATGTGTTCAACAATAGGCAGTGCCAGAGAAAAGAACTACTTAAATATGCTCCTTTAATAAACATGGAGGATAAAATTACCACAGAGAAGAAAACTTAGGAGTAGAAAAATGCAGTCAGTGCCCATAATCCAAAATAGAATTTTTTTAAAAGGGCATTAACTCTGACACTTATTTCCATGTCAATCCATACTTTTCTAGAGAGTGTAAATAAATCGCCATGTTTACATTATGCATCTGCGCCTGTTTTTACAGTATGACAAAAAGTGAAATTAAATATATTTTCCAGTATTTAATACAATTAATATTATTCAGGAAACACAAATACCATCATTCATCTTCTAGTTCTAAGAGGACTGTAAAAAGCAGGTTGTTGTGATGTTTGAAAGTTAAAGGCAGCACTGTCCTCACTTCTGCAGTGCTGTGGGTACTGACACTTCAGGCTGGTGTTTGCTGCCTTTTAAACCAGTAACTTCTAGCTGCAGTTTGCCCATGCTGGCCAGCCCAAGAAGATACTGCTTCAAAGCAGGAAGACAGGACACCTTTCACCATAGAAGATGAACACACTTCTGCTCTCCCCCAGTGCAAAAATTATTTCTGTCTATTACTATGACAAAAGTAGGGGGAGAATGAAACCAGCTATATTCAAATTTAATGATAAAAGTGACTTCTTTTAATTGTACAGGGCCACTTTGCTTTGTCAGTTCAACAACATAAACTAGGAAGCACACAATAATCACAACTGATTTTTCTCTGCTATGTAGCTCAAGTTGTAGAGAGGAAAAGTGCAGAAATACCACGTTCCTGCTGGAAATGTATATATTTTAAACTCTTAATGCATGAGCAAAAGCTGAATTTGTAGGCACTTAATATTTTTGAAAGAGGCTGTAATTTAAAAGATTATGGTGGCAACAAGCAAAATGGACTGCCATAGTCAGGAGTATGAAACATTTGTCTGACACTAAAATAGACTTAAAAAAGCCTTTCTACATCATCATGGTAATTACCTGCTTTAGGCCATACTTAATCCTTCTATTCAGACAAAAATCTAATCATGTTAGTGCTGTGGGTTCATGCAAGTGACAAGAGAAGAGGCTTCCCTAGACAAAAATCCCCTCTTTATACCCTCAACCTGTGATTTTACTGAGCCAATTTACTACTATGTCCCATGCTATGCAGCACAACACAATCCAAATGAGTGCTGCTACTTTTGGAAGTGATGGAAATTTACGCTGAACTGTAGCATGCTCTGGGCAGAATCCTGCTGTCCCTTATTGCCATACATCTCATTCATTCTAGGAGTTTTGCAGAAATATAGAAATAGGTGTAAATGAATATTGCAATTTTACTGTTTGTGCACATCATGACCTGACTGAGTTACTGATACACCAGTTGACTTAGAGGAATATAGGGCTTGTAGTTGTAAGTAACTGGTAACATTAAGTGTTTTGATGCATGGAGAGGGGAAGAACAGTAAATATACTACAGGACTTCATCTATACTTGTTGAAGAACTCTAGTCCAGTGTGAGTCTAAGAGAAGTTTAGAAACTGGCTGGGGAAAAAAAAAGGAAGGGAGGTATTTTAACTTTACTGTCTAAAATTAATCTCTGGTTGTAAAGCACTCCAATTCTTTCTCTGCAGAAAAAGGATAGGTCTGGTTATGGGAAGTGTATGCTACAAAACTGTGATTAAACCAATACTTGCTGCTAACTGCTGGAAGTGGCACTGCCTGCCAGACTGAGAAACTAAACTGTTTGCACAACTCCCAGAAGCCATGAGCATCGCTTTTGCTGTTTGATTAATTTCTAGCGTGAGCTTAGCACAGCGATAAAAATTTAATCGCTCATCTGATCCTGAGCAGAGGTGCGAGGGCTGCGTCTCTCAGGATGCTGGGATGAGCCTCGATGGAGTTACAGCTCCCAGGGCTGTGCCTCCTGCCAAAGGGCGCCCCTGCTTTCTCTGCAAACTGCTGACAAGACTCGAGAGCTCACACGCGGCAGGGCTGGCAGCCTGTGGGGCACTTAGTCCTCTCTAAAATAATTATGTGGAGCGGGTCTCGCAGGGCAAGGCAGAGCACGGCGGATTAAGTGGCTGCTGTTCGTCCAGGACTGAGCCTTCCCGTGCCAGCTCCGTCTAAGCCAAGCAGAAATTCCGTAGGGGCTGTGCCGCGCTCGCAAAGGCTCCGGCTGCCCCTGGCCGAAGGTGCCCGGCCGGGACGCGCTTACCTGGCTCCGGGCGGGGTGGCTGAGCCCCGGCGGCGCTGGGAGCGTCCCGGGCCGGCCTGGGCTCAGCTTGGCTGGGCTGAACCGAGCTCCGGGCGCGCTCCTTGCCGGCCGCACCGCTCCTCCTGCGCCGCTCGGTGCGCGGCCCCTCCGTTTATAGCGAGGGGCGTTGCGGCACAGCCCGGCTCGCCCGCTCCTCTCCCCACCCATCTCCCGGCACGGACCCCGCTGACCCGGCTCCCTCCCACTTCCCCTCCTTCCCCTCCTTCCCCGCCCGCCGCGGCTGCGGAGCCGGGCGGGACGGGTCAGCGGGGACAGAGCCAGCGCCCGGGAGCTGCGGGAAGTGCGGCTGCCAGGCTGCGGAGATGGGGCGAGGGATGCGCATGAGGGGCCCCTTCCTTGCCTTTGCCTCCAGCTTTCAGGGGAAGGGGTCGAGAGTGATGTATAAACATTCCCAGTTTTTCTAAGGCTCCCCCGGGCTGCCAGTGAGCACAACTGAAATGTTCTGATCGTCACTAATGGAGTTAAGTGTGTACTTGCCGTAATAAATCTGGCAAACTTTATTCTCTGGGAGTGGAGGGGAGCAGAAATAGAGGAAACCCCCTCGGAATACATGTTCTAGGAGGACTTTTCATGTCACTGATACTGTCATTTAAAGAAGGAATTTTGCTTATTTGTGTCTCTCTCATTCTGCTAAACAGGACAGGGAACAGATTTTCAGGCAGAATTTGTGGCACTGTCGTGCCCATCAAGAACAGGATTTCAGAAGTTATGTTTCATATTAGGGCCATCACACCTCAGTTATGGACAGAGCTAAAGATTCCAATGGGAGCTGCACAACTGTGAATTGCTTCCTTATCTTTTTATACACCTAGTGTGTTTTTGAAGGCCCTCTTAAGAAAGAGGACCTTCACGATGTAGGATGGCAATATCCTCCAAAGGTTGGCAGTATAACATTATTGTGGCTAAGAATAATTACAGTCTCTTAGTCATAATGGTAGGAGAGGCAAATCAAGAGGAAACATTTGGATTCTGCAGTGATAACAACTAGTTTTTCAGTATCTGCACATGCACAATCAGTAAGGTCTTGTCTGGCTATAATTTGTTTTTGAAAATCTGTTAGCTTAATCAGAGGTTCAGATAGAAATGGAGAACTGCAGCACATTGCATAAATTCAATTGTTCCAGCTGTGTCTGATGGGCCATGAGTGTGTTACATGGAAGCACTAATTCATCTGTGACATAATCTTTTGCCCTGATCTTATTTATGTCGTGACAAGAGAAATCATCTGCAATTTCATCAGAGCAGCAGCCAGGACTGAAGCAGTCTATATTGGCAGCATGCTGCCCTCCTGCCACTTGGGGAGTTTGTGATTGGCTTCCTCGCTAAAGAGATGGTGCTGAGAGATCTTTGATGATGAACCATTTGCATGTCCACAGATTTATCATGACGGGGACTAAAATCCACTTGCTATAAGTGCTGTTCAGCCTGTACAACACCTAAAGCTGGCTACAGCAGTATTAGGGCTGTGTTATCCCCATTTATGTTGTTGGTTTTATCACATGGAGCTCTTGACATGTGGGACATTTTTTCCTATCCAAACCATTCTTTGCAGGTGTATGACTCATCCCCAAGCTCTGCTGAGTAACAATGCATTTGGCAGCTGTTGCCCACTTCTGCCTCAGTGTGTTCTGTGGTAGAACCTGCTGGGTGGAGCTGGTGGGCAGGAGATCTCCATAAGGTGGCATTGGCAGGGCGTTCAATTCTCACAGAGCTGAAGGAGCTGTAACCAAATCCTAATGCCAGCATCAAATACTGGCTGCTTACAATGCTTCTATATGTGTGAATCACTGCCTAGGAGCAGCTGTGCCCTTTGTTGCATTCCATCATCTCTTCTCTTCAGGAAAGGATGAAGAAACTGTATTTTTATCCAGAATGATAACTGTATTTTTATCCAGAATAAAATGAAAAACACCACAGCAACTTCTTTTTCAATTGGATTCTTTCTGAAAAGATGCATGTAAAATTGAATTTGGGTCTGCATCTCTCTGCTGAGTTCAGTCCATCTCTGGGATATGTAAGAGAGAGATGTAATTTAATGTAATTTTGGGAAAATCTCTTCACTTCCAGCAGTTTTGTGTCTGGAGTCCTGTAGTGGATAGAATGCAGTAAAATAGAGATACTGGTGAAAATGATCTCACACCTAATTGACTACAGCTGTGTTAATTACTACCTTTAACAGGCCACAGCCGGATCCCATTGGGTTGGGTATTATAAAAGAGCAGGTTAACTAGTTGAGGGGTCAGATGACGTCTGGTGGTTGTGGTGTAAAGAGCTGCTCGGGAAAGCATGCCACAAGGTATGGAACTTTTTGTAATATAGCAATATAGAACCTTTGTAACTACAGAGTCCTAATAACAGAATGGTAACACGATGAGCACTGCAACATGCACTCACTGTAGAAATGTGATTTACAGGAACATCCAGTGAATAATAGACTTGATGACTAGAATTCTGTTTTCATTGAGCTGCTGTAAATAAAGAGGCTTCTTCCCACCAGAATTGATTGAGGTGTCTGTAATGTGGAAAGGGTTTCAGGGAGCAGGTTTCATTTTATTGCTTGTGTTAGACCAAGGAGCTGTCATTAGGAAGGTGACTGGACTGGGAAATTTGATTGCTACAAAATCAAATAAATAGCTCTTCTAATAGTAATATTTATTAAAGTCACTACTGGTCTAGTGAGAATAAAGAGTTTAAAACAAATTCTTTATTGGGAACTCAAAATTATGTTGCCTTTAAAGCCTTTATTTTTTAGTAACGTGTTTGGAATGATTCACATCTGAACATTTTAGCTGTTGTTTTTACATTTTCAAGATATTTTATTTCTTTTTGCTGAAACAAGAAGAACAAAGTTATTTTCTTTGTTGAAAACAGCTTCTTACATATATCCCCCTGCTTCTGCATCTCAAGAGCTAGGCTTGAGGAAAGTAGCACAGGTTGTGAGATTTGTGGCATTCTGGTTCTCTTCATTGTATCCTTTTATGTTTATTTCTGATGCATTTTCCCACTGCTGATTTTTTTCAGGAAATAGATTGGACTGTTGCACATAGAATATGTCTGTGCATTTGCTTAGAAGCAAATGAACAATTCAGATGTAGAATTCCTGGAAATCTGGATATGTCCTGGTAGCAATCTGATGTGAGTAAAGCTGATGATTTTCCTGAAGATAACTTACAAAAGTTATTTTTTAAGAACACTTCTTGTCAAAATACTCTCCTGCTGCCATAAGGAGTATTTCAGTTCTATCCTGTTTATATATCCCTGAACTTTTTTTATGAGAAAAGGGACCCAGAATTGATTCCAGGCCAATGCATCTGTGGTTTAGAAATTTTTATCCACTTTTGTCTATGATGGACTGTGTTTTCAGAGTGTGTTCCCTTCTATCAGGTCTGCTAAAAATAAAGTTACTGGGAAGTATTAAGGAAAGAAAACTTTGAAAAAAAGATACATTTTCATTCTCACTGTGTCTCTCTCTAGATCCCAAACCTTTTCAGCTGCAGGAAAAATGTTAGCTTCTGCTGTAGGAGCAGGAAAGTATATTACTGCTATAACCACTTGCTATGTGAGACCAGAACATTCTGCTTGGGCCAGCAGAGTAATCTGTTTGTGTGTGTGAGAGGAGAAGAGAGCAGGAGAGGGTGAAATGTTGTTTAGGACAAGTGAGGGAGGTCATTTGTGGGCTTTTGAGCAGCAGTGTACTAATATCCACAAGGTCTGCCTCTCCAGAGTGATGGAAATTTACATTATTATTTTTTCTGATGAGGTCTGTGAACAATTAAGGTATTTAATCTCTTTCCAGGAGGCTATATGCTTTAACTTCTAGTCTTCCTCAGCTGGCATGCTTTAATTGTATCCGTCATAATCATCATAGCATACAGTAAAAGGGGAGGTGGAAAATATGAAGGTTCTAAGGAAGCCAATATTTCAAATCTCAGCATTTCCATAACACTTTAAATTTAACTGGTTTGATTTTGATTGATAAATAGTAGATTTCTTGTTTGGCTTCTACTGTGTAGGAAGCTGAACTGAATGAGAAGTCTGTAACATAATTTTCTGAAGTTTATAAAATAGAGCAATTATGTACTTATTTGTATTTGTAGATGTGGTTATGCTTGATCATTAACAACATGTTATTTAACAACAGGAGGGTTGGGTTTGAGGGTTTGGACTGTTGAATTCAGTGGCATTTATACCATGTGTCATGGGCTGGGAGTGCAGGAGCTGCAGGTGCCAGGGAGGCCAGGAGAGAGCCTGCTCTGGACATGGGGGTACAAGGAGAGCCCTGCTCCCAGCCCTGTGGGGCAGCTGCCTTTGCTAAGGGGGAACTAAAATGAGATTCTGTGGGCAGGGGAGGGATGGAGACTTCGACTGTTTTATCTCTAGAGTAAATCCTGCTTGGTGAAACTGCCCCCTCGCCGTTGAAATGCAAACCTCTGGTCCCTCTGCCAGAGCCCCTTCTGTGACAGATACCAGCCTGGATTTGAGGCAGAGATCTCCACGGCAGCAAGTGCTGGGTGTTGCACTGCTGGGGAGTCAGACCAGAGCCAGCCCAGCCCAGGCACTGCCAAGGCAGCACCCGGGGGCTGGGCTGCGCTCCCTAAACTGTGCTCACACTGCTCTGCAGTCCACAGGGTCAGGGAATGATAGTCAGCTCTACTGAAAATTACTGGAAAGAACTATAATTTGGGGATATTTCCTCTTCTTCTGAAGACTTTCTAGGAACTTAATGTCATGAAGTCTTTAAAAGGTCTTTAGAAGAAGAGGCTGTATTTGCTGCACATGTGCTACTCTATCTGCATAGTCACAGGAGCTGCTTCTGGATGGGCTTTCCAAAAAGCAAATGTCTCTCTTCCTGTGTAGGCAAGATCTGTGTCCAAACTGGATGCAAAGTAGACCCTGTTTTGCTGGACTCATTGTTCACTTTAATTCTAGAGCAGGCAGCAATTAAGTTTCTTTTAACTACATTGTGTTTTCTTCTTGGGTATCCTTCCTTTTCTTTACCTTGCTCATTTTTCTGTTGTACTTCTGTCAAGAGCCTGCTGTTTTTTAAGGGAATGAAAGGCCTTCTTGATAAAGAACCTTTTACTCTGCTCATGATGCTTTTCACCTGACTTGAGCAGGGAGAGACAAGAAGAGCCATCTTTTCAATACCTCAAGAAATGTCAGGCTGGAGTAAAAGCCTACAACTTGCAAGCAGGCAGGTATTTGAGGTCCTTTATTTGTCAAGCATATTGCTCAAGGGCACATTTTGAAAATCAGCCCTTTTCCCTCAGACTTATGTGATTTACTTTTTAATAGTTTTGTTTTATCCCAGACAGAGATACCAACTAACTTGGGTTTGCCACTTAAATCTGGCCCGTGAGTCTTCACCCCTGCTGCATGATCATGGCCATGTTCTTCCTGGGAACTGGCAGCAAAATGTTATATTTAAAATGTGTTTTCTAAAATTATGTATGCCATTAAATATAATATTACACAGATTGTGCCATTCAAAAGATTATTTTTATGAAATTCAGCACAGGACAGTGAACACTGAATGTGGTCATGATCCAAAGTCTGTGAAGTTTGGCTCCCATTTCTAGCACTGACAGTCCTGTGTGAGACTCAGCTCGGGTCTCCACACAATGCCAAATGAATCTCATTGTTTGTGTTAGGTTTTATGAAAGCAGAATTTGAACCAACAAATTATTCCTGAGAAAGGAATCATGTTTTAATTCCTTAGAGCTGGAAGCAGTGATGATGACAGTGAAGTACATTTGGACAGGATTTGTTCTCAATATGTAATGCTGTTAGTGGGGACCACATTGTAGCCCTTCATTTTCCCTTCCTTTGAGTAAATCCAGCTCAGTTGAAGCAACCTTTATGTAAAAACTATGTTCACAGTAGAATGGAGTTAAAACTTAAAAGGAACATATTAAATACTGAAATAGAGAATCAAAGTTAGGAAATCGGTGACTATTTTTTATATGGTTCTTTTGTTGTGCAGTAGAAAAGGATAGTTTAGGCACTTCCTCTTGACCTGTTAATGATGTAAGGCTCTTACAGGTCAAAAGAACTATCCCATTTAATTTTTAACTGATCATAAAATTATCAGTTTCTGGGAAAGGCTGCAGTTATGGTAAAGCAAGATGTTTGCATTAGTCATCTTTGAAAATGGGTGTGGACTAATGTGTAATTAGTAATTTTTGAAATGTCATTTCTCAAAACGACAAACAAGACTTCCCATTGTGGTAAACTTAAATACAGTATGTATTCATAAACCCACATTTATACTTTGTAACAAGAAGAGAAACAGAAATTGGTGTTTGAGCTGGCCTCTATTTCTTGTTGACCCTCATAATTGCGATTAAAATCTGATGGAGAGTATGTAGTGCTATCAGTGATGATTACTGAAAAACTCTTTCCGGCCTGAACATGAAAAGATTTGGAGGTCAGTTTTTGCTTCTGGAATTCTGTAAATTTACAGAAAGAATTATAGCTAGAAGACCCTCCTGATGCTATTTATTTGTTCTTTGGGTTAAACAGAAGCACAAATTAATGGGTTTTCCTCTCTTTGCAGATTGTTTGGAGAAAACACTATTTTCTAGTTAGTAGGGAGTTTTTCTGTTTCTGAAAAAGAAATGTAACCAAAAGGAGAGTAAAAGATGGTGTTTTTAGCACAGTTACGTAGCAGAAACTTTTGGTTCTCTACACAAAACCAGAATTTCTACCCCTTCTCAGCAGTTCAGAGTGAGGATGATAATCATTTGAGCTATGACTGAACACCCAGTGGTTCCAGGCACATATTGCTCATCAACCTAGCCCTGCCCAATTGCTGTGAGATGAACAGACAGTGCAGAAGTGTTGTCATCACCTCACAGGGCAATTAAGCTGTTTAATCACACAGTAACTTGATGGAGATCCTCTGAATGCTCATGGCAGAGTGAAAATTCAGTCTCCTTATTCCCTCAGCCCCAGAGCAGTGCTGTCTGCAAAGCACTGGGGTCTGCGAATCAGCACTTTCTAGTCAAATTCTTATAAATAGAGCAAGCATTTTATAGAGTAAGATAAAAAGCAGCTAAAATCCAATACTCACCAGGCTGGTAATGTTAAAAACAGGTGCAAGTTTCCAATATGGAGCAGTATCTGATTTACTGGAGACATAACTCTTCCTTGAAAATCTGTCACTTCACTCAAAAGCTAATCAAAGTGCCCAGTGTGCTGCTGAAAAGATGTGTGTGAGCTGCAGAACCAAAGAGCTTGACTCTTTCTTGTCTTATATCACTGCTTACACCTCTAGATGGACAAAATACAATATCCTGGGAGAGGAAAAATTGGAGGCAATTAGTACTTAATGCAAACATGTGTAAATTACTAGAAGATGGGAGCTACTATTTTTCAGGAATTCCTCACATTTGAGCATGTGTGTTTGCCCTGAACTGGAACAAATAGTTGGCCTCTCTTGTGAAGGAGAAAGTTTGGAAAAGACATGCCTAGAATGATTGGGTTGATTTGAAAGGTGATAGTTTAAATCTTATATATGTTGTGATAAATGAAATATATGATTATGTGTTTATGCCTGCCATGTCATTAGAACACAATGAAAACTAAGGAATATGTTATAAATACATCACTGCATGATTGAAGCAACTTACCTGATCAGAATGATTCTATCATTGTATGAACAAAATTAATGAGAATTATTATTGTATGAACAAAATTAATGAGAAATTATCTTTCAGTGTTTCTGTGCTAGTGAAATACTTGTTTAAATAGAAGATGACTAGCATGAAAATATGAACTTACCTTGGATCTATAACACTGTTTTTGAAAGTGATTTTTTTCCTTTCCTGACTCCTATGGATAGCTCCAAAAGTATCCATGCTCTGTCTGAAATACAACAGCCAAATTCCCAGTATGTAAGTATGTTTACAATTTTTCCCAAACCTGTGAATCTAGATCAGTTTGCAATTTTCAGGCACTCCACCAGTTTGGAATGTTTGCATTGGAACCAGAACTCTGGTTTTGATCCAAATTTCATAGCATGAACTCCCCCAGAGATTCACAGTTTCACACATGGAGCATGCCTTTGGATCTGGGGGAGCTGCTGGGTGAACAGGCTGTGGCAGGAGCTGCCAGCTCTGCCCTGCCACACACAGGAGCTCCCCTCTGCCCTGCCAGAGCTCTGGGTGGCTGTGACTGGGCGAAATGGCGCTGCTGGCTGTCCTTTTCTCTCTGCCCCTCCACTCACTACATGTCACAGAGGGTGTTGGGCTGAGAGAAATGTTGGGGCTGCATAAGAAACCTGGGGAAAGCTGCTGGGGCAGGGTGGGGTGGGGGGGATGACGCTAATTGGTGGTGCTAACTGCCTGGTTGGCATTGTTGTCTTTCACAATTAATGAATGTATTGAAGACCTAGTTATTTGTGCTAATTTTGGTTTTAATGGTGCTAAGGACATCTCTCTATGATTACATATGATTTAGCAGCCTAATTTCAGTGGCTGCTTTTTTTTGTTTAAATCTTGGCCAGCCCATGCTGTCATCCCTACTTGTAAGCCATTATCTCAGTGTTCTCAGAAGCCTGGCCAGCCCAGGGTGTGCCTTTGGCACTCAGATTTCATCGCTTTCGGATGTTATCTGTTTTCACTGCACATTTTGGGGGCTGAATTGTTTATCCAGACTCTGGCTGTTTTTCAAAAAAGTAAAAGTAGTTCCTAGGCAACCTTAATGAATGGTAAGAACGTGTTAGTTTGTTCATAATTGAGATGACTTTAGCTTGTTTACTGTGATGTTTGGTTTATTGCAAGGGTCTGAACTGTGTAAATATGAGGATGAGAACAACAAACACTTAGAGGATCACAGAATTTTTATTAGGGTTTTTTTAAATAATTTGGGTTTTTTATTGAATAGGTTTATACTGTGAAGCTTTTAGCAGCAGAGTAACATTTAGAATGCTTTGCTCTTTAGAAAACATGAATTACATAAGGTGAATCACAGTTTCCTAAAGCTTTTCTTAGTGTATCTACAAAGAAACAAAAAAAGTATAGATATATAAACTTACCTATATTCTCTGTATGCTTACATAAACATATGTAAAAAATAATGTTGTGTATTATTACTGCAATTCAAAATTTTTTCGTCTCTAAAGTACAGTTTTGCATTTTTGTGGTGATCCTTTATTAACAGGAGCTTGGACTACTAGGCTTATGAGGGGAATGCTGGTCATAATGACTGAGATTCTTAATTTTCTCCTCTGAAAGGATCAGGATCACCCTGTCAGATGGTGCAGTCAGCAGTCATTAGATATTGAAGTCATCTAATGCATAATGTCAATGTGTTGAAACATTATTAAAATCAAAATACTAGCATGGACATATAAATATTTTCAAAAAAAGTACTGATTGAAATACATGAGCTTCCTACAGGTAACCAGGGAGTGAGGCTCTATTTAGGAACACATTTAATCAGTAAACTCAATTTTTGGAAGAGTCTGGGAAACAAAGTATTGTTGCTGCCATTCCCAGTTTATATTCATTCCACAGTATGTTCTCCTGACCTATCTGCAAGAATTTGGATGAAGGAAGAATTTTCTGAAGGAAGAGCTGACACAGCCTCACTGGAGCAGTGCTGTAGCACTGAAGGAATGTAGAGTGCTTTGAATAATTGGTGAAGAACATACTTATTACCTCCCTGTTGTGGCATGTTAACTCTAAAACATAAGCACATATAAATCTTAGGGAGTAGACACTGCCTTATAAACCTCTCTCTGGAAGTGCCAGGTACATGTCTTTGTGCATATTTCAACAAACTGTTTATAGGCATCAAGATTCCACATGCTTTTCAAGAACTGGTTTGGTTTTTTTTTTTTTCAGTGTTTGAGTCAAAACACAGCATTCTTTCTCTCACAGAACTTACATTGTTTTCTAGTTTTGCTATTTATTTCTATAGGCCTGTTAAAAAAAAAAAGAAAAGGTAGTTCTAGTTTGGAGTGAAGTGGTACTAGGAGGAAGATCTAGGTTTTTGCTTACCTGGAAGTGACAACTGTAGTGAGCTCTCCAGAACTGCACGTGGAGAAGCTGGCAGGATAAATCTTATCTGACACATCTGGCAGGTCTCACTTTCACTGCAAGCTTGGATGGTTCACAGGATCCAGAATATAAGAAAGTCACAGAGATGGGAGGAGGAGCATTTGTTGCCTTACTGGGTAGATTGTGTACAATGCGTTTCAAACTATGAAATGATGCTTTGTAATCCAGGGTGGGAGTCTGCTTCTGTGTACCAGACTACCAGTAGCACCCAAGGAGAGATTTTCATAGCTGGGCAAAAATCTTGTCAGCTTCTCCCACGTTCATTATGCTGTGTCTGAAGCAGGGATCAGACAGGAATGGTGGTGCTGGCTGCAGGTTGGCCCAGGAGCTGCAGCCTCTGTGGTCAGCCTCTGGATGTTAGGACAGCATTGCTCCTGGGCAGGCTGCTCCAGGGCAAAGCAGGACCTGCTTGTGCATTCCTTGAACCTTCATCCCTAAGCATCTCGATTAGGAGGCCTTCTGCAGCCAGCTTGCCACTTGGTCTTTTCAAAAGGATGTTCCACCTTGCAGCAGTGATCATACCCCTTCTCTTGTGCTGCATTTTCTCTCCTGTGATCTGTGTTTGTCTGCTTTTTGTTCCTCATGATGTCACTGCCTTTGCACCTGTGACCTTTTCTTCACTGAGGAGATCTTACAGGATTTATCTCTGTGTGTTGTTTTGGTATCTTTTGCTTGTGTGCTCTGGATAAAGTAAAAGCATAGAGTTTATTTGTTTATTTGTAAGAGTTATTTGGAAAAATCATTAGCATTGTAGAAAAACCCACAATAATCAGGAAATGAAGGAGAAGGAAGAAGAGCAATTTAGAAACAGATATTTTGCCTGATTCATTGCATTCTCAGTTTAAAAAAAGCTATTTTATTTTTATTTTATTTTTATTTTATTTTTATTGCATTGGTATCCTAAAGCAGCATTAAGGTCTATGACTCTTAAATTACTTTTTGAAGTGCTCAGCATTTTCTTCTGTATTATTGCTCAGAAAAGAGCATAGCTGAATCCTAAAGCCTAATATAGGGTGGTTCAGGCTGAAAATTGGTAGCAAATACCAGTGTCAGGTATTTGTTTCCAGATGTATTTAATCAAGACAAATGAAAAGGAAATGGCTTGGAGAGTTTTAGCTTGGTGGCAATGTCCTTTCTTGGAGATACAGTCTCTCTGCTCTAAAGAGGTCACAGAGGTAATGTCTGTGAAATAAAGTGACAGAGGTATTATTAAGCATTTTTCTTCCTGGTTTTAGTGATAGGTGTCTATAGCTTGTTTGTGGTAGGGAAGCTTATAGGAAAGGCAAGAGTTCATCGAAGTAGAGTAGGATGTAATAAGAACTCAAGAGTTTAGGACATCTTTTTGCTCTTTGAGTCAGACCAGAAAGTCCTGATCCAGAGGTTCAGTAAATCGGAAATTATTATGACTTATTTTTTCTCTCCTTAACCATTTTTCTTTTAACTTTGCTGGAGCATCAATGCTTACAATTTTCTAGCCCCATTATCTCCAAGATTCATTTTGAGTCTTTATTGCAAATGTTTGTGATTTGTTTGTTTATTTGATTTTGTTTTGTTTGGCTTTATTTTGGTGGAGTTGTTGTGTTGTTTTGTGTTTTTTTAATTACATTCCTTTATCATCTAAAGCATGGGCTTAGAAGAAAACAATCTGCTTTGAGGGAAGCCGTTAATTCTGTTTAGGTTAAGGGAAAGTGGTATGATGAGAATTAATTTGCCTTACTAGTGAAAGTTATAAGTCAGAATTGAAGTGCTGCTGCAGGCAAAACTGAATTCAGGAGAACAAAATTGGCAGAAACAAATAGGAACAGGATTTTATTTAAAACATTATTTTATTAAAAAAGTGGTGGAATTGGTCAAGAATAAAATATAAATGGAAAAAGAATTTATCATAAACCCAGAACATTTCTAGAAAGAATAACTGCATATTCAGACAACTGAGTTCTGTCAATGTGTAATTCTCATGCTTTTAAATGCAAAGGTTTATATGGACACTAATATTCCATGTTCCTTTTTCTTATGACATGACCCCATGGAAAAAAGGTGTGAGTTGATGTATTTCATATTTTGTCTCTGGGATGCCAGAATTACTGTAATTCTGGCATCCCAGAGACAAACTATGAAATAGAGCTCAAGGATTTATAAATTTGTTTTTTGTTCACTTAAAATGCTGCTTTATGGAGAATGTGTGATGTTCCTGAAGTATTTTTTTTTAATGTGTTCAGTTTACCAGTTTGCAGGTAACCATTTGGATTAGAGATACATTTGCTAGAAATACACAGCCCAATGTAGTAAGAGTGAACAAAGAGCTGAGATGGCTCAGTTACCACATCCAAAAGGCAATTCACATGGTAGCTTTTGTCTGAAGATTTTCACAAGGTGAATACATGCTTACAAATCCAGAGTTCTGCTCAAATACAATGAGAGGACATGGAGATGGCAGCTGAGGAACAGGAGTATTTGAAATGTATGAAAGATTCTAGGAGGAGTTTGGAAGATGTTACCTAGAGGGAGGCAGCACCCCGTCCCTGGAGAGGGCAGGCTCTCTCTTCCAACCCCATGACTATGAGCAGACAAACAAAACCCAACAGCTTCCAAGAGACACAGACAGGACTTGTCTGGTTTTTGAATCTGACCGCTGAAACTCTCACCTGGGGGAGGTGAATGTGACAGTTCTGTCATCAATTAGGTTGGACTGGGGCGTTTGTGAGGTCTGGGTGAGCCCTGTCATACTGCATGAAGAGTCCCAGCTGGTGGAACGACTGGATGGATGGTTTTCTTTTGCAAGTGATAAAAGAGTGTTCTGGTAGCTTAAAATGTAGCAGAGCAAATTGGCTCATGTTGTTTTGTTGAATAAGGAATGGAAACGAGAAGACCCAGTGAAGTACCTGATGTAGCTGTGGAAAGGTGGGGAGGGAGCTAAGTTGCAATGAGCTCACCAGGGCGCATCCACAGGCCTTGCTTTAGGAGAAAGACAGAATGGAAAACAAGAGAGGAACTTGGTGGGGGCCTGTTGTGATAATGACAATGCAAGGAAGTAGAAATTAGTCACAACTAGGATTCATTAAAGAGAGTAACTGTTGTCAGCTGCAGAAAAATGGAAGGACCACTTCAGGGTTAAATTCTGCAGCTCATGAGAGGCTGGAGTGGAGCTCCAGCTGGATGATTAGGAGCTACAGCTGCAGAACTTGGGTATAGAGAGGAGCAATGACTTAGAGGTCAAGCAGTTGAAAAGAAACAGGCTTTATAAGAGGTGAGGTTGAAATGCCTGTTCAAGAGTGGCAGAATAAATAAGTTAAAAAGGTGGCTGATGGAAATATAAACATATATCTGACTTTGAAGAGTTTTGATACTACTTGTAGGATGTGTGAAAAACCATTCCCTCAGCGAGGCATACAGTCATTAAGTTTTGTGGCTAACCTGCAGAAATGTAATGAAACTCATTCCTTAAATACAATCAATACAAGAGAAGCTCTCAGATGGTGCACAAGCACTTGGAGAAAAAAATGGTGGTGATCCAGCTAAGAAATGTGGAAATTAATGAAATCTATTGTGGCCACTACAGTGGTTTTTTTAGAAGTAGTTGCTGTAATAATTTTATGTGCCTGGAAACTTAAAATGTAGCTAGTGATTAAGGATATAAATTGCAGTTGTATTTAGAAAAAGTGGCATAAAAAGAGTGGCAAAAGCCAATTTGCTATGGTGGTTTGCAAATTGATGTGCATTTGAAAGACAGCGATGTCAGGAGAAGGACTGGTAACTTGTAAGGAGCCCTGAGAATGCACTAGGTAGGTGACAGGAAAATACATTTTTTATTAGCATTTTTTAGACAGCTTGCACTCTACTTGTGTAGTGTTAACCAGGTCAGGTCTTGAGATGTGGGAATGTAGAAAGTACAACTTGCTATCCAGTCCAGACCCTGCTATCAGAGGCAGCAGAGGTGTGTGTTTTTAATGCAAAACTAATTGTATTCATTTGTAAGGGCCTGGAGGAGTTGCCATACTCATGATTTGTAAAATGTTTTCATAGAATAATTTGGTTTGGAAGGAACCTTAAAGATCACCTAGTTCCACACCCCAGCCATGGGCAGGGACACCTTTCACTAGACCAGGTTGCTCCCATGAAACCTGGCCTCGAGCACTTCCAGGGATGGGGCATCCACAACTTCTCTGGGCAGCTTGTTCTAGTGCTTTGTACAGTAGCATTCTTCCTACAGAAACCAGCTAGTGGTTTGTGTTTACAAGAGAGGCCTTGGTCAGTGTTTGTAGGTTTGCATTCTGTTTGAATTTAGGAGCTGTATAAAGTTGGACTGACTGCCATGCTCTCTGTGTGCTGAAGGTGGCTGCTGCCTGCTCAGAACAAAATATAAACATTGCTGCTATAGCAGTGTCACTATTCCTTCAATTGCTGTCCCATTCTGCCTCCTAAAATTTATCAACAATGTGGACAGGTCCAGGAGTTGCCTCCTCCTGTTTTTAAGCTTTCCACCTCTTTTAGAGCCTGCTTTTCTCCGTGTGGTAATGGCAGTCATCCACATTCAGGTGGGTGTGGGCATGGATCACAATGTTCAGCTGGTCTTTGGTATGTCAGGATCCCTTATTTGCTGCAAACAGATCCTAAAGTAAACCAGAGCTGATACATTACACTTTCTTTCTAAGCAAGTCTGATCTATAGTGATTACTGGAAAGCCCTGAACAAGTCAGGGTTTGGTCAACAGAAATTTTTCCAAAACATTAATGATGTGAGGCTTGCTATAAGCCAGAAACTCCTCCAAACAGTGCCTTCATTTCATTTTAAACACACTTGTTTTGCTGACTAACATTTACACAGTCAAGGTTTATCTTGTATTCTCTCCCATCAATAATTATGTAATCATCCATGCTTTGCTTTCTTGCCTCCCTGTTTCCCCTCATACACACATGGAATGAAATGTGTCTTCTGGCCTTCAGACTGTTGTCTTTTTTTTCCACTTTATGAAAAAACCCAAAACAAAACAACAACAAAAAAATCCCCAAAACAAACCAAAAACCCCCAAAAGCTTAACATTTCTTTAATTAAAATTTTCTGCTTCATCTTCACATAAGCTTGAGCTTGATTTAGCATCCCTAGATGACATGATTATGACACTGGTCCTGAAACCTTTGTGAGTTCAAATTCGTACATGAGGGTTTGGTAACTGCTGGCTCAAGACAGCCAAGGTGCATATTTTGTGTGAGGTCTTATCCACTGACATTAACAAAAAAGTTTCCTTTAGCTTTGGATCACATAAATCCTTGTGTCCTGAAAGGAAACATAAACAATTACGATGGATACAGCAATGGCTCACAGAAATCATGTAAACTAATGTGAAAGGGATGTTAACAGTGTGATTAGCTACTGGGATCTCTGTTATCAACCATTATTTCAGCAATCCTAAATGGCAGATTAAAATCTCAGTGGAATTTTCCTTTCTTCTTTCAGGCAGCACTTGAAGCATATTTGGCCCCTTTTTAAAGGGTTTATTTCAATGAATATGTGACAGTTCTTGGCAACAAAACAGTGAACTTTTGTCAAATTTTATGTTATGTAATGTTTCTATTAGAAGGCAATGTGGAAGGAAATTAGTACAAGAATACCCCTCCCATTCTTCCTAAAGAAATCTACAATCAGTGATAAAAACTCCTTTCCTACTCTTACTTTGTCTGTATATTGCAGCACTTTACAGATGTTATTTAGGCTTCAGAATAGATCAGAAAGTAGGAAAAAATTGTTAGGTTCACTTCAAAAACATTAGGTTCTGGCTGGAAAAACAATATCTGTTTTAATGCTAGTTGTGATGCTGTGAAATAATCTGGGGGAGGAAATCACACATATAGTGACAGTCAAAATGTTTGAGAAAATTAGGAAAGAAAGCAGTAATTAATTAATTGGAAAAAATTGCTGGGGGCCTGGAGGTAACAAATCTAAATTTCAGAGAAAAAACCCACGAATTTCATAATGATTATATGCAGAACTACCCTTCAAAATTTTTCCTTGTACCAGTAACAATTTTGATATGCTAAAAATTGTTTTATAAATTGAGTCAGAGGTGTAATTATAAATCTGGTATCCAGCAACAGCAACTTAATGTTGCCTTGTAGCACTTTCGAAAGCAAACAACTGCCACATTCAAATAACAGGAGCAAGATTAATCTATGCTGTTCCTATAAAGTCAAATGCTTTGTTGGCTTAAGGCAAAATCCTTCTTTTCTGTTGTGTGCAGGGCGCTGGTGGCTGATCAGGAGGTGCAGGAGCTGAGGGTTAAGTGTTATACCCTGCACACTTTAATGCTAATCCTAAAAGAAGCAATCAATGCATGGACTGCTTTCACCTCAGCATCTGTTTCCTGTCTCTGGGGCCACAGCTGAGGTGCTGAGAGCTGGAGAAGGTGCAGGGGCTCCCACCTCCTGTGCAGCACAGAGCCCACCCCCAGCTGGGGCCCCAGGTCACCCAGCCTGCTCTGCACTCCCCAGTCAAAGGGTTTGTTTTAGTTTCTGGCAGCCATGGGACAGGTCTCCAGTGTTCAAAACCAATATTAGCTGATTTTTTCCTTTCATTTTTAATACATTTAGATAGATTAAAATGCTATTACCTTCCCCACAAATTAAATTTTATTTCTGAAAGGTGCTAATCCTTGCTGGAAGCTTTCTGGAATAACACTATTGGTTGAATGTTAATGGCACTTAAAATCCATGCAATTAATGTACTTATGGACTTAGAATGATAGATATTGTCCATAAAGTCTGAAACTGTGGGAGGGTTATATACACTTTAGTTAGTGTTTAACTGCATACATTTTAATAAGATTTTAAGTGTCTAATTTGTGTTTTTATTTCAAATAGCAATAACATAACAATTGCGTACAAAGGGGATTTATAAACTTTAAAAAAAGCCCAACCCACATAAATTTAATGATCTGCACTAATGCTTATTATACTAATTACAGTGGTCCCTTTTGAGGCAAGCTTTGGTGTAAAATAATTAATTTTGATGCCTGCAGCTTAACATGTGTAAGTTGCTTCCGCCAGTTGTCTTGTTGTAGAGCCCACAAGGGTGGAAACTGATACTTAAGTATGTTTTGTTATTCTAATCAGTCTTTTCATAGATTTATAAACCTTATCTGCCTTTGGGGGATCCGAGCATACAGCGTTATTCAAGGTTAATATGTTCCCATGTAAAAGAAACCTAAGAATTCCCTAAAGCATATAGGAATACACAATTGGATTAATTTTGCATCAAGTTGGCTGGCACATGTCTGCATTTTCAAGTGCATGACTATCTTCTTTCCCCAAGCTGGGGTTGCTGGTGTTACATTTGGCTGATTTTTCCCATTTGCTCTAGCTCCGGTTAGAAGTCAGTCTTGGAAAGGCATTATCAGTTTGAAAAGGACTTCAAGGCACTCCCAGTGATTGTGATTGATGGGCAGAATAAAACTCCTTGAATATTGGAAACAGCTTTCAAATAATGACAGCTCGCTGGGGGTTAGGGAGGTACAATGAATGCTGGTAGCTTCTGCCTGCCCTGCGTTTGTGGAAAATGCCAAGCACTGGGGGTGGAGGTTTAAGTGGGAAGAGGTGAGACAGCCCAGTTAGTTAGGCTTCTTTTTCCTGGTGTGGTGGTTAATTTGGTTTTAGTGTCATTTGGATCTCCGTGATAGGAGGTTATGAATGGGTACAGGTTCAGTACTGAGCCCCTTTCAGCCTGCTGATAGGCTGAGAATAATAAAATTAAAGCAGCTTGGAGAAATGTTGGTATTGACCAACTACTTTGTTGAGACGGCTCCACAGTCCTTGGTACATCCAGCCAGAAATCTCTGACTGACAACCTGGTGTCCAAGACCTTTAAACAACAGGAAAGAGGCAGCATGGCCCACTGTGATTAGCCTTGCCTTAGGGACCTCACACTTAGCTCAGTGCTGGCAAGTAGGAGAAAAAACCATTGTCTAACCCTGGCAGGAAGAGTAGCGAAACAAGGGAACAGAAATAAAATGAGAAATAATGTTTTAATCATTCATAGGAATGGATTTGAAGGAGATAATGTGGGGTGCATATATATTCTTAAATGCAGTTTCTATCAGAGAGTTGTGTACTGCTTGTCTGCTTTTTAGTAAGAAAATAGGCATTGTGACTTTTTAAAACTACTTCTATAATTTGATTTGGCTCATCTGTAAAGATGAGATCTATTCTAAATTCTTTGTCCAAGAGTGGATAGGGAAATTGACATCTCTCTCTCAGAGATCTCTGTACTTTGTCTTACACCTTTACCCTTTATGAGACTTGGACTGAATAAGAGCTGGAGTATGTATCTGGGATCACAGATCTTTTAGCCTTGTTTTAATTTATTGTCCTTTTTGATTCTATTTTTTTTTCATTCTTGGAGAGTGCAATGTTACTGGAAAATTCTATTCTCCTTTACCTGGACCAGCCAAACTCTAAATCTATGTGAAATTAATGATGTGTACAAAATCAGATTATTACTCAGGAGGAAAGTCTACAAAAGCTAAATGAGAGTTTAAAGGGAAGGGGTTGGTTTGTAGCTTTGATATCAGACTTGGGTAGGTCTTCTGGCTCTTTGGAGAGCTTTTTCTCTTTTGTATGCTTAGGAGTTAAGAGCCACGTGGTAGCAATCTGTAGAGTTTCTGATATTCTTCTCGAGGACCTCACCTCACTGGTGCCTCCTGGAGTAGGCAGTGTTGATTCTTACAGAGGTGGTAGCTAACTTTGACCTGAAGTGAAACAATTAATTTCTTATTCTTGCACACTTATTTGTATCCGTAAAAAGATATTAAGTGAAATTGCTTTTTCTTGTATTCTAAAGCAAAATTTGAAAGTTTTTGTTCTAAAATTCCAAAGCAGTTAGTGTAAGATGAGTCAGCCATCTGGAAAATTACCAACCCTTTGGAGCCTTCATGTGTCTAATAGAGAAATGATGCTTTTTTCCCCCCAACACTACTCAATGTTGATAGAGAAATGCAATTGAAGTGTCAGTTAAAGGCGGGGTTTTTTGTCATTGTTCCGTGTAAAATCTGTATTGTATTAATGATTTTATATGAACAACCAGGTACTGAAGTTACTGGCTTTGTCTCTTCCTCCCAAAATTAAAGTTTCAGATTAGATAATGCAAAAAGACACCTTCCATTAATAGAAGGTGATATTTCTAATTGAAATGTCACTTATCTAACACCTTCAAGTTGTTTTTCTGTTGCTGGCACACACTTGACTTTGGGTGAGCAGCTTTTTATCTAATGTTCCTCATCAGTGAGGGCTGTAAAATTGAAAACAGAACTGCAGATGCCCATGTGGCCATCTCTTCCAAAGCATGTGTGTAAATGGCCTCTGAACAGAATAAAGCACAATGTCTGGTACTTTCTGTCACTTTTTGTTATAACTGTGAAATTGGGCAAGATATGGTATCATGCAAGAGAGGGAGAGACAGGATTTACTGCAGTGCTGGAAGCAGAAACCCAATAACTAGTTCATCCTTTTGGTAAATTCTGAGTATTACAAATATAGGATGTTTAATGGAAATCTTGTCCTCAGGTGCCCTGTGATCAGTTTTCAGTGTTTCAGTCAAAGTAAATTTCATATCCTAGCTCAGTATCAAGAAAATGCTCATCTGTTTTACTTAATACTTTGAAGGGATTTGAGGCAGGTTGGGGTATGGTCTTGCCATGCCTTGTTTTGTATGTGGAAAAAGTTCTCAAATATGGCAAAGTGCACACTTGTGTATTTTACAGAAAGTGGTAAAATTCCTTGTCAGTATCTTTCTTGTTTCTACAAGAAATCGTACGTATTTGTCAGTTTGCTAATTAAAATGAGTAAAGGGCACAGAGATATCTGGTTTTAATTGTGGTGTTTATTGGAGAACACGTAGCAAATTCCTCTTATTCACAAGTGTTTTGTCAAAAAACACGTGTTGCATTGTTCTCTTACTGTGTTAATGCAGTGCAGTGATCACAACCATGGTGTCAGATGTGTTTGCCAAGGTGGTCAGTGGCAGCACCAGCAAGACCTAAGGGCAGAGTAAGGAATCCACTTCTACAAGTACTACTAAATTCAGAGTGAGTAACACTGATAAGTGAGAGCTTGACTAAAGATTAGAAATGCACAGAAAGTGGTTGCTGTATTCTGTTCTTCAGCCTCAGAAAATGAATACTTGACCTCAGTAACAGAACGAATGTGATTCTTTACAGTGAATCTGTTTCCTGTGCAGAATGTGGGTTTGGATGTGCTGTGGAACTGAATCACTTCTGTGTAAGGGGGCATCTCACAGGCTATTGCTAAATCTTTTGCTAATGAGTCCTGATGGAATGGTGAAATCAGTTTTAGGCAAAAGCACTTCTCACTTACGGAACACATTTTTGGAAGATGCACCTTTCACAATGTTCTCTTGAAAATCTGTTCCATATGGAATTTCTTAATATTTCATTATTCTGCAGTCCCTTGCACAGACAACATCTTGCAATGTATGAATGTTCTTTTGTGTTAGTTACCATGCATGGGTGTTAACTTTGGATACATACATATGTATTTTTTTAGTCCTGTCCTTTTTGTAGCTGCTGTGATGACTCATTTTTATCTGATGGCTTGTTGGTTTTGATAATAAGTTTTCTGCAAATAAAAGACAAAATGTTTTTAGAATATAAGGCTGAGTACATTGTGTTAGCAAACAGCCATGTGTTTGTTGCCTTCTAAACAGTGAAAACTTCACTCCAGGTCACCTGAGTTCATCTGAGCCTCACAGTTACTTTCAGTGTGTTGTTGAAGGTCCCTCCCTCTCTCTGGACTCCCTTCTGCACTCCAGCTGCAGTCTGTGATGTGACTCTCTTGGTTAATTATCTGTCTGTCCTACCTTGTCTCATTGTTGTAACTTTACACTGAACCATGGTCTTCCTCCTTCAGTGCCAATGCAATCTCATCCTTATGCCAGTGGACCTTCAACTTGTGTGTTTCAAAAACAGACACACAAAGCACAATCTGACCATGTGAGTCCTGGCTTTGGCCAAGCTAACATGGCCTAGGCAACGTTATAGTCCTTGGAATCAAGGCAGAATTTGCCATTAAGGTGGCTGCAGGAAAATGTATGTGCTTGATTTCTGAAAGAATTGCCTAACATAGATGGTCCCACTGCAGATCTCTTTGATTTTGGGCTTTCAATCAGTTTTACTCAGGGAGTTAGATTCTTTTATATCCAGGAATTACAGAAATATACATTAAATATAATTTGTCTACATTTCATTCTTTCTCTTGTGGTGCTTTTGTCCTGTTTTTCTATCTCTTATTGTTTCTATTTGCATCATTAAATACTGTTATATCTCTAGGCTAGAACTGTGCAGTGTTTGCTGTTCTACATGGAAAAGATCCTGACCTGAAAAGACATTTCTTTGGCTGTGTTTGCTGTTAGAAATTAGCTCGCAGAAAATCAGTGTGTTACATGAGTTTCTAGAAAAATAAAAAGTGCCTTTCTGACTGAATCTTGCCACATCCTGTGTGCTATATAATATTTTGTTTGGTTTTGTTAGCCTATACACATTGACTGAAGGGTGATTGTCCTGAACAATAAATGATACAAACACAACACAATGCACATATAAGTACTGTCAATAAATACCAGTTTTACTGGGTATTATTTTTAAAAGTGGTTAAAATATGGTACTTGGCTTCAAAGTGAAACAGGCTGATTGTGGGCAAATTGTTTATAAGATTGCATCTCCTTAAAAAAATATTTTAAAACCCCCCCCTCATAAAACAATTAGCCTTCATCACTCTCTGTAACTTTTTTCCTCCTTCCTATGCACACCCTCAAGAGTGTGCACTGAAGATAATTTGCATCTGTTCTCACTAATACCTGTTCCTTTCTTAAGAATCCACTCAGTCCCTCTGAAGTAACATGGCTGACTGCCAGTTTATTATTATTTTGCCTGCTGTTAGAGAATTAGTGAAGAATAAAGCTGACATTTCCTAGCTAAAGAATAGCAAGTCCAAATTTTCAAAGAATTATTCATATCTAAATTCTCATGACCATAAGAATAGTTGAAATGTCTGAATACCATATAGGCTTATGGTATCCCAAAGTGTCAAAAATCATCATGTTGCCCCATGAAAACTGTTCTTGGAAAGCAGAAAAAGTGCTTTAAAAAATATACAAATTACTTTTGTCTGCCATTTGACCATGGCCTGGTTAAATGCACAGTTGCTTTTTCTGCATCTTTTATTAATGTCACTGTTGAAGAGTGCATGACATTTTTATTATTATAATAATTCTAGGTTTTAATTAATTATTTTTATGAGTGTAAATATGGGACTGGTCTATGTTTAGTCAAATATTGCCTTTGCATGAAATTCAGAATGTGTATATGGCTAATAAGAAAGATATCTTGGCAATGCTGACCCTTCAGAAACTTTCAGGTTGCTTATCTGCTGGTAAGTAAGCATCATTCTGTTTTTATTTTTTGTTTCCTGTGCTTCCAACAGAAAGTAAAACCTTGTGAGCTGACAAATACCCTCCCTTGAGTTATGCGGGACAAACACCAATTTCTGTTTCAAACACAAACCCTGTTATTATTGATGCTTTCCTTCCAGTTATGTACTAGGGTACATTAAATAGGTGATGATACAGAGCTTAACCAGCTGCTCTCTACTTATGAGTCAGGTAACTCCCCAGGGATCTTTCTAGGCAATGTGAGTCACATGTATTTTGGTGCTCTGTGTGCTCCACCTCTGCACCTTGTGCATCATTTCCCTTCTCACAAAAGCTTCTTGGCATTTTTTCCACTTCTATGCTGGATGTGTCTTTTGGGCTTTCTGGCAGTAGGTTTTATATGTATGTCTTGTTCTCTCAGGCTCCCCTAGAAGCTCTTGGTGGATTCTCTGTTGTGTTGCTCTATTCCCTTGTTAGCAATGTCAGCAACTTCTAGCTGATAAAAGAAAAAAGTTCTATTTTAATTTTTTTTTGTTTATTTACTTGCTAAAATGTAGTCAATTACACCATTGCTCTAAAGGAAACAAGAAAGGGCTTCAGTCTTCCATTGCAGTACCTAGAAACAGCAAGGTGTAATATATTACTACATCAGCTCTAATGATAAACCACACAATTCTGGTAGTGATACAGATCAATACTGCTTCTCCACCTGGGTGTGGAAATCGCTGTTGCTGGTTGCAGTCCCTGGTTTCCCTCAGCCCAAGTGATGCATCCTGTGCCCATGGTGTCTGTCCTGGGCTTGCAGAGCTGTGACGCATTTCTGCGCTTGGGAAATGAGTCTCACTGCCTCTGAGGACACTGTGCTGTCACTGCTGTCACACACACATGCTGCACTGCCAAACAGCTGTTAGGAATGGCAGATTCATGCTCTGCTACATTTATTTCACACTTCACACATTTGTTCTCGCCTCCCAAGTATTACATGGTGCTGTGTCTAATCACATTTTCATTTGAAGGCAAAGGAGATTTGCAGAACATCTCAGTGTGAATGGTTTACATTAGCTATAAAATAATTTGGTATGTTTGAGGAGGCTGATAAAGTGGATTCATGCTATACTAACAGACTTAATCCTAAATTAATAGATTCATACCTCTTGACAATCTGTTGAAAAACAACTGTTAATGCAAATGTTTGAGTTGTGTATATATTTAATTTTATACAGCCCTATATAAAAACCTCTTTATATACTTTTGACACATTGATTTCTAACGTGATCTGACAGCCACTCTTTGTATAAACAGCTGCTATGTATATAAATGAGATTAAAAAAATAAAAGATCATAAATATAATTGGGAAAAGCCTGTTTACTTTCAATTGCAAAGCACCATAAATACCAGTCTATTCTACTACATGCTGTGCTAGAATCTGATTTGTCTGATTTATTTAATGAATTGCTGAATAATTCAATTCTAAAATATGGGAGACATTGTACCAGTAATGCTTCAGAAAGAAAAAGATTTTAAATATATTGTAGTACAGCAGTATTAAACATATTGCAAAATAGGTCCCAAAGAGCAAAATCTTGTAATTGGACATTATTTAGGGGTATAACTGGACATTTTTATTGTGTAATCTGCCTTCATTTGTGTAAACATCTCTATTGCTAAATAAGGACTTAACTTCATTTAACACCCATAAAATTACTTATTGCTTCAAAGCTGAGCAAATTAATTCCTTTTTAGTATGTAGAAGAGGAAACTGTCTTTTGGCTCTTTTTTCCTATTACAAAGTTCTCAAAGAGAACCTTCCTTTTCATCAGAGTTTGATAGCAAAAGGAAAGTAATGGAGAGAGACCAAGAGACTCCAAAATGGATTAAATGAACTTTCTTTCAAAATTCTAGGGAGTCTTCTGTGGCTCTGCTCTGTTTTCTAGCATGGTGGGTGTGAGAGAGAGCAGCAGAGGAGAGGAGTCCTTCCCTCCTGGGGGACCCCCCCTGCAGCTCTGCTGGCTGCCCCCTCTGGCAGCACGGCTCTGCCTTTCCAAGGGCAGAGCTGCTGCAGGGATGGAGCTAAAAAAGGCTGCCAAATCTCACACTCTGGGTCATGTTTTTCCTGNATGTAGCAAACCTGATTTATTCCTTTAACTGTGAGTCCTAACTCAGTGCGTGAAAGGAATTACTATTTTATTAAATTCTTAATTTACTAATCCAATTATAAAATAATAACTGCCTATTATTACTCTGAACAAAATTCTCACTTATAACACTATCAACCCTGTGAATTTCCCTTTATCATTTTTTTCCTCTCAATCGCCAGATATTTCTTCACCTGTCTGTGTTGTGATCCCTGTGCCTTGACTGACTCTTACAGCACATGGAGAGGGAACTCTGCATGACTGTATGAGTGGAAAAAAAGGCAGGAAATAAAGCATCAGGGAGAGCAGCATAGGTAAATCACACATGCCTGCATGATTTTGGACTTGGTACTCAGCAAAGAGGTCATTATGCCATCATTTACAGGTCCCTAAAATTGCCGTGTCAGTGTGTGGTGGTCAAAAAAGCCAACAAAATATTGGGCAGCCTCAGGAATGTTGTTGAGAGGGAGACAGAGGCTACTGCCTGTATCTGCTAGGATGTTAGAGGGAATGGGCAGAGATGTGTCCTCTGACATTCCTAATGGAGGTAAATCATAGATACTGGGCAAAGCAGAGGCTAAAGAGTGTGCTTATGTGCTCTTCCCAAGAGTTTCTCTCAGTGCTGCCATGTGCAGTATGTTTGCAGTGTATGCATGGGGCCTGGTTCCATTCCTCACATAATCAGTTTAAATCTTACTTTTTTCTTGAGTGGGCATATTGGAGAAATCCCTCAGCTGTCAGGTAGAATAATTTTGAAGCTGTATGTCCACGTTTAAAGATAAGAGTTCATACAAACAAACCAAGGTTAATATGTTGCCTCTTAGTGTATTTCCCACAGTAAGACAGAAGCATATCCTTAAGAGGAGATGCTTTTTATATTTAAGAAAAATGGTTAACCACTTTTCTGTATCATCATTAACATTCCCCTTGGATAAAGTCCAGTGATGAACAACTTCCTCATGGAAGAGGTCAAGGCTTTTCCCTCTCCCATAAGTATTAAATGTCAGTAATATGTTTGAGAGTAGTGATGCAGATAAAGATTTAGAGTCATGGGGCCAGTGGCATTAAAAGAGTAATGTAAATTGTCTGCTTTTAAAAGAGGTACAAAGCATGTTTATTATTAGGAGCAGGGCAAGAAAATTAAAATTCTTTGAATTCCTTGAGATACCTACAGTACTGTAAGCATGGCAGAGCTTCTACCCATGTATGGGGAATGTGTTAGTGGAATTCTGCATGTGCTGTGTAACTGAGAAGAACAGCAGCATATCAGACACAAGATGTTAAGGAGGAAAGAAAACCTTTAGCAATTTTCTTGTAATTTGAAAATCACAGAAGTTCAGTCAATTTCAAGTCCTTGTGACTGTCCCGTACTGATGGGTGGGATCTGTGCTGTGGCCTGCGGCTGTCTGTGCACTGCCTTACACACATAGTGTGTTAATAGAATTCAGAATTGTTAACCTTCCTCATATTCCACACTCTTGTTTCCAGCAGTATTACTTACTTTGGCTACAGTGTGGGTAGATGTTTTAATTTGGATAAAGAACTCATTTATTTTTGTAGTTTTACAGTAAAGCAAAATATGGTTTTTTTGGCATTGATCACCCAAAAAATAGTGTGCTTTCTGATTTTTTTTCTTGGTTGGTATCAGGGAACTTTGATTCATTGAGGGACAGCTGTTAATTCATACACTGAAGACAGCTTGATAGGATTTTTTTTTTCTTGCATTATTACCGAAAACGCTGTCAGCATTTAATTAAGAGTTTAAATTAAAAAAAAAAAAAATTATCTCTAAGTGGAACCTTTATTGAAACCTTTAAAGGGAAGACTTTGTTCTCAGAAAACACTATGAAGTTAAACTGATGCTTTTTTTCTTTGACAATCCATCTGATTTGTGTGGTCATTTCCCCTTGGCGTCAGACCTAAACTGTTATGAGATTTAAGTTTAAATGTGTGAAAAATGGAGAAGTGAATGGATGATTCAGGACTCTTGGTAATTTTGTCTGGGGCAGAAGAAAAATAGCTTTCAAGAAAAGTATTTGGATCAATTATTAAATTCGGTGAGGGAGATGAGATTTTATTTCAGAAAGTGTCCAAATTCAATTCAGAAGCTGATGTTTTAAGGCTTTCTTCTGCCACCCACAACACAATAAAGCTGGTGTTTCCAGGGAAAACCACTTAGCTCCTGAATGGCTACATGGGGTGAATTATTCTTATTTCATGTGATTAATACCAGGCATTTGGGAGAAATATAAATTTGTCCTACTGATGGATAGTGATAGGCACATTTGAAACATTCAAACCTTTTACTGAAATATCCCCAAGCTACACTGGGGCCAGAGAGCTACAGGAGAGCAGAGGCTTGGGACTCATGTTACTGACTTGAACAAGATCAAGATTTTGGTCCAGTTAACTGTAATTACCAAATGGATGATTAGAGAGCTGGACCTGTGGGCTGCTCTCGGCTGTTCTGGAGTACAGACCAGGTGCTGGATGTTTGTTTCCTGTGACTCTTTTCAGATGGTTGGTGTGCTCTTGTGTGCTGCTGTTTTCCATGATGGTTGCTTGTCTGAAACCAGTAAATCATGGATTTTAATTAGAACTTTGTATTGAATTCTGAGAGAATCTGTTTTCATAATATTATTTTTTAAGAAAGGAAGATGTATTTCAGGCAACTTTTATGTTACAGTCTCTATGCTTTGGAGCAGGAGCTTCCTGTGTGAAACATGGCCTTAGTCAATTTTTTCATATGCTGTTTTGTGGGGAAAAAAAAAGGTACTTCCACTTTCATGACTCCTTATGCCTGACATCTGGCCCTTCTGTTAGGCCTGAAGGCAGGGAGGGTGTGCTCTGATGCCTTGTGAGGAGAGCAGGGAGGCCATGGGTGTCATCAGCCAGCAGTGAGTGATGGGGATTTCGGTGTAGGTCTGCAAATTCCAAGTCTTGTCTCTGTGAATTTTGTGTTCTCTGTTCTGTGATGCAGGAATTGATTTTTCTCCTATTTATGCGTGCATCTGCAAACTGGTGATGATGATTAAAAAAAAATAATTAATTTATAGATTTTCTGGGAAAAAGTTGTGGAAAGCTGCTTCTAACGAATGTTGTTTAAAAAAAATGGGTCCAACCACTTTTATCTGTTATTTTGCCTGGTTTTGTAAAGTCAGCCTAATAAATGTCTGGAAGCAGAGACACAGGTGTTCTACCTTCACTTCAACTAGCAAAAGTCATGGTTTAAAATTTCCCCTCTTTCTGGGAATATG